>JADBJO010001474.1:0-45000 GCA_016801955.1 Conus betulinus | reverse complement strand
TGATTGTGATGATGCCGCAACGACGGAGATAACGATGATGAAAATGAGGACGACAATCGCCATCACCACCACCACCACTACAAAAAGACAAGATGCGTGTGAATGGAGTGGTGGAAGATGCGATTCAGAATCGGAGGAAACCGACACTGACGGACAGCAGGGCACAGATGCACACAGGTTAAGAGAGAGGGCAACATCAGTTCGCCGTAATAGCTCAGTGGTAGAGTGTCAGACTCGTAATCTTGGTGATCCTGCAGTTGCGGGTTCGAATCTCCGCCGGGCCGTTTTCGGTACAAGTGGATTCTTCCCTCGGAGTTAACATTGGTTCTGACTCCATTTCCCATACAGTTCTTTCGAATGAGACTGTGAAGTGTGGTTACGTGGGTGAACGCACGCATAACATCTTGTACACACGTAAAATCCCTCACCATCTTTCGGAAGAGAAAGCTAGTTTGGGCTGTTGGTATGGATGGCACGTTACACATAACATGCATCCTGCGTGAGAAATGTGAAGAATGGAGGAAGAAAGGAAACTGAGATAACGATAAACGATATTGAGCGACATTGACCGGATGACACGGGAAACGACTGAATGAAGCGCCAGCTGGCAGCTCTTCTTTTTTTCTTTCTTCTTTATTAATTCTTTATTTCTATTTCTTTCTTTACTATTTTTTTTTTTTGTCAGTAGACAAATCCCCCCCCCCCCCCCCCCCCCATCATTTGAGAACGCGCGCGCGTGTGCGTGCGCGCGCACTTTGGGCATGCGTGCAGGATTTATTATCTGTGTTTTATAGTATCAGTCTACTTTTCATAGTCTAATTATCGATTTGTGTATATTCGCCCTTTCCGCTGTAGTTGCTATGATGAGTTGCACGTTTTCCATGTTTTTTCCATTTTGTTTTGTTTTGTTTTGTTTTCCCCAGAGCTGGGTGGAAAAAAAGCGTGTTTTGCTTATCTCATTACACTGGTAAAATAAAAATTTCGTCCGTTCGTTCGCTCGTTCGTTCGTTCTTCAGTAAGCACTATCCACATAGGCAGTAGTGTAAAAATTGTAAAGCACTTAGAGCTTGGTCTCTACCCGAGGATATAGGCGCTATAAGTATTCATAATAATAATCATAATGATAAAATGATAATAATAATAATGCAAGCCACAGCCAGAATTTCATAGCAGCCCAGTAATGTTAATACCATCTGGTCCTCTTTCCTCTGCCCATATGGCACCTTCATCCTTTAGCGAAACGTAGATTGAATTGCTGGTGTGTGCGGTTGACAGCTACGGTGACGGCTCATGGTTTCACCAAGGTCGATCGTGTCCATTACTCCCGCCAGTCTCTGTGAAACAGTAAGCTTATCTGCATTATCTTATCAATTACGAAGGTCGATCTTATCAGTCTCGGAAAAAAAAAAAGGTTCCAAGCATTTCCCCGGGCCATATTCTCTCTCGTAGGAAGCGTCCATTGCAGTAACAGCATCAGTCGTAATGCTACTCACTCAGTACAGGCCTGATAGCGCTACTACTAGATGGCCCTAATATAGAATATGAAATGAAAACAGCAAAAAAAAACAACAACAACAACGAACGTACAGAAAAAAAAAAAAAAACATCAAATTATAAAAAAAAAAGAAACGAACGTGATATTCAAAATGTAGGCGACAGTGTTTTGCCGTGTGTTGGACTGCATTGCAAACTGTCCTAAGGCAAGCAATCACAGAGTGGTGGCCAGGAAAAAAAAAAAAAGTGCTTCAAGACATCGCTGAAGAACTTGCAACGTGGACACTGGACACTGTGAAACAGTTGCGGTTGACCGTCCGCCTGGTGAAGAAGCGTCGTCATAGGTGACGCCTCCACTGGGCAGCTCAGGATAACACAGACTCAGAAAAAAAAAAAAAAAGTGGGGTTTGCAAATCCAGGCCACCTCCTCCCGTCTAGTATCCACAGTTCTTGCAGACCACCTGTGTGCCGACCCGCGGCAGCCTTTTCCGTGCCTGCAGTGACCTGGTCAGCCACGTTCGGACGCTCCGCTCCCAGTGCTCTTCAATGTGATGCAGAAACGAGTAGATCAGGCGGCAAGAGCTTTGTAAGGGTCATTATGGTGATAACCCGGTAAGACTAAATCATGCAGGAATTTCTATGCTTTACATCATTATATTCACACACACAAACACGCACACACACAGACTGTGTGTGTGTGTGTGTGTGTGTGTGTGTGTGTGTGCGCGCGTGCGCGAGTGTGTGTGTGCGAGTGTGTGTGCGCGTGCATCTAGGAATTTATGTTTTCTTTTCTTTTTAACCACGATCAACAAATTAGACAGTGATCACTCAGGCCTCAAACAGAAACAGACGTTTACATCGTGTCGATTTACTTCCACGACTAAATTGAATCGATGTATCAGATGTTAATGTTAGTGCTTCTCAATGGGGTTCAACTATAGGAGTCAAAAGTTATTTTCCTTTTATCATGCAGTTTAAGTAAACAAGTATATGAAAGAGAGAGAGAGAGAGAGAGAGAGAGAGAGAGAGAGAGAGAGAGAGAGGGGGGGGGAGTTGAGGGGAGGAGAGAGTGAGGCGGGCGGAAACAAAAGATCGAGCAGCTCACCGTCACAGCCTTCACGGCGGCAGCAGCAGCAGAAACAGCTGTTCCTATTAACGCCTATATCGGTTCCCTCTGGCTTAGTTTTACCTTATCGAATAACAGGACTGATGAAGATAATCATCATCTCGCCCCGCACCTGTCACCCCATGGACCGCATCAAACACCTGATGCTGTCAGCTGGACTGAGGGCTTCCCTTC
The DNA here is from genome assembly GCA_016801955.1 of Conus betulinus. Taxonomy (NCBI): domain Eukaryota; kingdom Metazoa; phylum Mollusca; class Gastropoda; order Neogastropoda; family Conidae; genus Conus; species Conus betulinus. The sequence continues at coordinate 42,206 of JADBJO010001474.1, read as the reverse complement.
TAGTTCTGAACTTTCTCTGGCACCGTGGCAGCGTGGTTTAGTGCTCAATCAATGCCAGGTTCAAACATGTTGGGACTATGTCAGGGCAGGGAGAGAGAGAGAGAGAGAGAGAGAGAGAGAGAGAGAGAGAGAGAGAGAGAGAGAGAGAGAGAGAGAGAGAGAGAGAGAGAGAGAGAGAGAGAGAGAGTGAGAGAAAGAGAGTATGCTTGCCTTTAACCATTAATACTGACCCAGATGAACTTGGTCACTTCAGTGCAGAAAATCCCAAAACTTGGTCACTTCAGTGCACGAAAATCCCAAAGATCTTGTCTGGAAATAACTTGACATGGAAAGACTTAGACTGATACAACATAAATCTCACCGAAGCAGAACTCACTTTCGCAAAAACACACATCTGGAATTTAATTGCTCTGATGCAGAAAACGCGGATTCAAATATCCTGAAAGCAGTGTATGTGATCTTTCACCCATCAACAGACAAACTCTAGAAACACTCTAAACTTTATTTCAATACTTGTACACACACAAAAAGCAGGAAACAAAATCTGATTACATGGAAAAAAAAAAAAAAAAAAACAAACAACATCACAATAACTCCAAAGCAATGTATCACTCTCGTCATCACAAAGATGACAAATAAAGGCAATTCACAGCTGGTTACGGAACAACCGTTAAAGTTAAGGTTCCAGAGAAGGCTAGAAAGTGGAGATTTTCGCTAGAACTGATGTGCACTACCCAACCGAAACAACTAGCATCTACCAGCGGAGTATGTCAACAACAGTGTCAGTTTAACACCCCGAGACACAAAGCAACAAAAACAGACTACCCTAATCCGACTGTACAAAGCATAGGAAGATTCATCACAGACAGCATGCAAGAGACAGTGTGATACAACAGCATGCAAGAGACAGTGTGATACAAGTATGTAATATAAATGAAGCATGCACACAAATGCAAATTGTGCATATACAAAAACCAAAAAAAGCTCTAAATGTTCATTTAAATGCTTTATCTCAATCAAAATGCAAGTTTGTCGCACATGGCCAATGTTAAAGATCGACCTTTGAGCAAGGTGTACTCATACCGTTTTCCAGAAAACCAAGAGGAATCCCGCATCAAGCAAGAATTTTCCCTGGTACGCAATGAACCAAATGTTTATTTTAGAGAGGGGAAGGAGTGAGTAAGGGGTATGGAAGGGAGTGTGTGTAAGGGATGGGGGTGGGGGTGGGGGGAGGAGAGGGGAGGGCTTTCAACAAGACAACAATATCATGCACTGAACTGAATGTGCAGTGGTGGAAGGATCAGGAGAAAGGGCAGGTGAACTTCCACCATGCGACAGTATCTGTCTTCTTCTCACCGTCCCATCCAACAGCCAGGATCTGGCAAGTTTCTCTTGCATCGCCATCATCATGGACGCTTTCAGTATCAGACCAAGTGGTTCTCTGAGGAGCATGCTCTCATGGTCCTCGGCAAAACTGTTTTCATCTTGTGAGTCCTTGTGTTTGTTTATGACTCTGTGACCTACAGTTTTCATCTAGCCTGCCTTTGTATTCATTGATGACTTAGTCACAAAAGTTTTCAGTGTCTTCTGGCAAAAAAAAAAAGCAATTCAAGCTGTGAAGTCTGACATAGTTGATGATATTTTGGTCGTGTCCCGCATCCCCAGACCTGATCATCAGTATGGCAGGAGACCTCTGCAGAGTGATGAAAAAAGAGTGTCATACGCTTTTCAATGTTTTCTCTCCACATGTTTGTTTTCAGCTTCTAACAGGTACAGCACCCCACGTCTATGTTATTTAAAACACTGAAGAAGTCCTTCTCCCTTCAGCTTTACCTTCAATAAACAAGTGAATATATAATCTCTGACAGCTCCTACTGTGCATGGTTAAGCATACTTCACAGATCGACACACACACATTTCTTTCAAGCGTTCACAGCAACCACTGTTCATCAACTCTTCCCCCCTTATCACAGACCTGACTATGTCCTAACTTCTCTCTTCATCCTCATGCATCAGTACACATCTCTGCTGTTTTATTCTTTATCACTCTCCTTTTTTTTCCTAATGAATGTCCAGCCGATCACACAGCAACTTATTTAGGGCCGTCTCATCTCAGGTTAAAGAACTCCTGTCCTACAAGAAAAATCAACAGTAAAAGAAACTATCTACATATTTCCATGAAATCCATAGGATGAGAACCAGTGCACAAATACTCTTAAAGCGGATAAAACTAGGCTGTGTAAGAGTCTCAGGCATTCCCAGTAATTCTCTGCCCCCAATTTCCAACAACAACAACAACCAAAACAAAAAAACAAAACAACAAACAAACCAAAAAAACTGAGAAAAAAGTAAAAAAATAATGAAATGCATTTGAATGCATGCAGCAACAACAACAAAAATCAAATCTAAGTTAGGTTCCACTCTGGACGGTGCATACATTTTCATGAACTAGTAGCCAGATGGCAACAAAAAACAACTGGCAGCTATACATTCCACATGAAATCTACAACAGAAAAAAAAAAAAAAAAAATTAAAACGCTTCGCTAGAAAGAACACCTGTGAATCAGACACAAGTCTGAAAAACAAGGATGACAGTATAGCCCCCCCCCCCCCCCCCCCCCCCCAAAAAAAAAAAAAAAATCAACCAACCAAAAAAACAAAAATGGCAGAGTGACAGAAAAGAAAGTCACCAGTCCACAATTTCCAGAAGGGGATAAAATTTATACTGAAAGACTAAGAGCCCTCACGTATCCTCTTGGAGACCATTTGAACAGGAACATGTCACAAACAGGTGTTAACAGGCAAAACAACAACAACAACAAACAACAACAACAACCACACACACACACACACACACACACACACACACGCAGATCTTAAATTCAGTGGGCAGTGTCAAATGAATGAATACACAAACTCAAATCAATTCATGTTGTTCATAGCCCACCATCCTACACAGATATATTCATTCACATGTTTTGTCACTTGGGGACAGATGTACATTAGCATCAGCATACACACACACACACACACACACACACACACACACACACACCTCTCAATTCAAAACATATTCAACTTCCCAACACACTTTCTCCCCCCGTGTATGGAAAGACAGCAGCAAAAGGAAGCAAACAGTAAAAGTAGGTGGGGATGAGGAAGACTGATACAGAAAGCACACATGTATACAAACTGTGACCACATGCCATTTTATGCCTTGACACAGACAGCACTAGAAATCCCACTGGCAAAGAAACAAAAAACCAACTTTTCTCAACAGGTAAGGCCAGTTAGGGATTTCATATATTTTTGCTGGTCACAAATTGCCCTTTTCTTGCAGCATGATTCGTTCTACATCTTCTTACTGCATAGACCAAAAGCTGGTAGTCAGTGAATCGTTGTGATTGTATTAAACTAGAGTTTTCTTACTGACACATTCATTTATAGAATGACAAACCTTAGGAATAGTGCACTTATTGACATAAGGACACTGTTTCAAAACTGGACTAACTGAGCAAAAAAAAAAACAAACAAAAAAAAACCTACCTCTTGCTAACATCTGTAAACTTAAAACAAGCAAGGAATGTTTAGGGTCACAGAAAAATAGGTTTTTTTTTTTTTTTTTTTAAAGTAACACTTGAGATCGACTGCACCATTTTTCAAACAAGAAAGAAGTTCAAAACAAAAAACAACACTGTAGGTGATTCATTTCTGATGAGGGCTTTTTTCGAATCTTGCATATTTTATATCTCTGAAGAGTTGTTTTAAACTCTGTGTGTGTATGTGTGTGTGTGTGTGTGTGTGTGTGTGTGTGTGTGTATGTGCGTGTGCGTGCATGCTTGAGTGTGTACTTGGTTTACCATGCACTAAGATCATCATCTTAAGATGCTAAGCTGTTCAGAATTAAGTATAAGACACTTTATGCCAACACCACTACCTGGAACATCTGTAATTCTTTCTTTTAAATTGATGACATCAATTTTTCTGTAGAAACTGTGTTCACCTACTTCATGAGTTTTCAGTTTCTTTGGACAAACCATATACCATGGCATGCATTAGCCACTGAAACATGGCGCAACTATTGTCCTGCAGCATTGCAAATATGCAAGCTGTACAGTTCATTATTGTCCCAGGCTTTGTTTCAGTTAGCATCTCTACTTCAACACATTTTATGCAGACATTAACGCTAAAACACTATGTTAAGATACTTAAAATCATTATGTTAAGCTGGTTAGAAGGAATAGAACACCTCGCACCATAGATAAGATGGACACATCTTGATACCTCTCTCTCTCTCAATAAAGATTATCAATCAATCTCTCTCTCTCTCTCTCTCTCACACACACACACACACACACACACACACACACACACACACACACACACTCCCACCTTTTCAATTCATGAGCAAAAATATGATACCCTGTCCAGTTTCTGACATACTGCCAGCAAGAGTCAAAACAAAAATGAGATCAATGTGAAAGAAGAAGAGCACCTCCCTGCGACATCAGTGATTCTCTGGTATTGTGTTGTGTTTGGTCTCTGATAACAACTAGTTGGCTCAGCAATGCAGCTGCGAGGTGCTACAGTTAGTTACATGTATACCTTTCTCAGTGTCTACAGCTTCAAAACACTTGGTCTCAGACTTCCATCAAACTTTGTGCCTAACAAAAAGCGTTGTCAGCTGGTCAGGATTTATCTTTCTTCTTCTTCTTCTTCTTTTTGGTTAGCCTCCAACTTCCTATTTAGCTACATTCTTTTCATGTGTGTGGGGTAGCCGGGGGGGGGGGGGGGGGGGGGGGGGGGGGTTCTTTTTTATAAAGTGGGGCCTTCACCTGCCTATTTTTTCCCCCCCATCTCTTTTCTTTTTTTTTCATTTTTTTTTTTTTTTCCTGTGGGCACTTGCTAACCATGCTGATCTGTGTGTTCTATTTTCTTTCCCGTGGGCACTTGCTCACCATGCACATCTGTGCGTTCTATTGTTTTTCCCGTGGGCACTTGCTCACCCTGCAGATCTGTGTGTTCTATTTACGATGGACATTCGAATGCAAAGGTTAATGTTTTGGCATATGACACACAGTGTCTGGGTTCATTTCTGTTCGAATGTTTAGTGCACTGAGATGGGTCAGTTTATGAATGGAAGGCAATCAGTATGATGTAGCAACAGTCAAGGTTAGTTATCCTTTCACTTGGAGGCAGATGGAAGTCAGTGGCTGTATGTGGAGCTTCAGCTTTTGAACCTGACCACTTGAGGAAGTAGTTGCAAAGTGAGACGACTGCAGGCGCAAATCTAAACAAATCTTAAATGAATAGTAGCGAACCACCAGGAGAAATGTGGACAAACGAGTCACAAGACAAAACGCGACGCATTTCAACTTCTTAGGCAAGACACAGGCAAATAGGAAAGTGAAAATGAACAAGTCTGTCACTCAGCTTTGGTCTCTCCAAATACATAAACACAAAATCATTCTTTAAACTCATTCAACATATCAGTCAGTTATGCAAGAAAACAAAGAAACAACCAAAGAGCCTACTTATGTCAACCAGAATCATCAAAGCAATTAACAACAGACCAAACAAAATGCGTCTTTTTTTTTTTTAGACAAGGAGATGGAAGAGGGGATGTTGAAGCACTGTACAATAAATAATCCCACCTCTCCACATCATACTAGATCAACGATCAACAGCTGAAACACACACAGAAAAATGCTTGTTAATCCATGTTCGGACGTCTCTCCCTAACCCCCCCTCCTCCCCCACCAAAGGTTGTTTCTCTGTCACCACCTTCATGTTTTTTTTTTTCTCTTTTGGGGCTGATCAAGGGTTCTCCTCAAGGAAATTAAATGAAGCATCCGTATTCATTTTGCTGATAGTACGCTTCATACTGTTGTATTTCAAATGTCAAAAATGTCTATGTCCACTTGCTCCCTCACCTGTCCAATATTTTCTGTTAATGTCCAGTTCCCTCATCAAAGGTGGCTATATTTTTCATTTCTCTATGGGCTATTGGGAAATAGTTCAGAGGAGTTTTTTTCCCACTGACGCCCCATAATAGCCTGTTGTTATACATCAACCTAATGGGTAAAGCATGCTGAACTTTGCACTCAATGTGCTGTTAGGCAACTTTAAGCTACTATCAAAACACTGTGTTGTAAATTTAAAAAAAACAAATGAAAAAGGAAGGGGGAAACAAGAAAGAAAGCCTGAAAAAAGAAAGAAAATGTAACTTTGATCGTCCAACACAAAAAAAATGTGACATTCCTTGTTCTAAGTTCTTTGTGTTACAAATACCATCTCCATCATTTGTTTGTTTGTTTGTTTGTTTTTTTTTAGATACGCTATATCCATTAGTGTGTGCCCTGAAACTACATATGAAACATGATTACATCCACTAAATTGTAGAAAGAAACTAACAAACATTTTTCTCTCTTTAGACAACTGGCAAAGCAGCTGTTCTCAAAAGTTGGCTGTGCCCACAGTTTTGAAAAGAAAGAAGAAAAATTCTCCTTACTTTCTACCATTTAGTGTGTGCAGTAACATTTCATACTTCTTTCAGATTCATGCTAACGAAAAAAAAAAAAAATTTTTTTCAATAACAGAGATGATATTTTTTCACATAAAGAGCTAAGAACAAGGAATGTCAGTCATTTTCTGTTGGTTGTCAAAATTTCTTTTTTCTTTTTTCTTTTTTTTAATCATGATAGCAGCAGCATCACAACAGCATTTTGGTATTAGCTAGAAGGCATTTAAAAGCATACGAACAGGAAAGTTAATGTCTGACCCTTTCTGTCAATATGTCAGAATAGGCTTTTCATTTGCACTTGGAGGTGTAAAACAAACAAAAAATATTATCCATTGGAAAGGGAGAAAAATCGCTGAACGGCATCCCTCACAAAACAATTAAGAGGCAATGACTTGAAGGTAAGCGGTGTACAATTTTCAGTTATAAGCATCAGCAACATGCAGACAGACAAGTAAACAATGCTACATCCACCACCAGATCATTGTACAAAGTTTGGCGCAATCTTAAGTGGTATTTTTTTCTGATTTGTTTTCTTCTTAACACTAAATGTGCATTTCATAAGTTCATTGGCAACACTAGGAAAACAACTTTGGTAGTTTGGCACAAGGAAAAAAAAGGTAGGAAACGAATTTTCTTTTTAAATTCTCTCCATACTCTTCCTTCCTTTTCTTTTTTTTTTTTGTAACCATGTGGTCTTAAACAATCATGGCGCTGGGAGGGCAATGTTACAAGATGATCTTCAATCTAATCATTAAAAAAAATGCTACAATTCTGGGCTAAGCAATGGAAATAAACTGAATTAAAAGTAGCAGTACACACACAGACACACACACGGACAAACACGCTACGTCTGCACACACACACACACACACACACACACACACACACACACACACACACATATCATCATGCATGCACATGAAGATAGTGAGACAGCATGCTAGTCTCACTAACTTTTCGACCATTTATTGGTGCTTCTGTTTTGTGTTCGTTTTCCAGGATTCTTATGTGTCTCTATATTAATCATAATCAGTGTTATGAACGTGAATTGTTTAGCCTGACTCGGACCCAAAAAGAGCAAAATGAAAGCAGAAAAGAACAGAAAACAGCAGATGCCAAACACATGACTAGTAATTTTGAAGATAACAGGTCATGAAAACACATGTTCTCTCTCTCTCTCTCCCGTTTGAAATTGCATTGTTAAGGCCTCTGGTTTTCCTCTTTCCCAAGTTATGAAGGCCACTTAATAATGCAACACAACAGTTTTACTTGCTGGTGAACAACAAAATAGGTCTTCTGTCACCTAACTGCTGCCAACAGATTAAAAAAAAAAAAAAAAAGACATTCAGATGTGTTCACTTTACCACCCCACCAACCCTCTCCCCTCCCCTACATCACAATCAAGGGACATCACCAAGACAATGGCTTCCAATCACACGATTTCTTCTCCAGTATACATTACTTTCATTAAGTAATCAATGTTTTTGTTGTATTTTTTTGGCAAGTTTGTTATTTTCTTTTTTCATACTCTCACTTTTTAAACTGTCCAAAGTCAGACTTGAAAAACTGTGACTTAATCAGACTGATTGCTTGCTCATCATCTGTACACGCGTTCTCTCCCTTGTAAGTTCTATGCTGCTGATCCTGTGTGTGTGCTGTGTGACTGTACAAGCACATTTGTTTAGCCTTTGTGTGTGAATGCATGTGCATGCAAGAATGTGTTTATATTCTATATACAACTAATGTTGACCTGCACTACAATATTGCAGAGAGATGAAGTAGTTTTTTTTAAACTGATGCGTGTAAACTTATCTCCCTGAATTCTGCATGTCGTTACACAATGCGAAACACACACACACACACACACACACACACACACACACACACACACACACACACACATAATCTAAATGCATATGTGTTCACTATTTGAAAATATATTAATTACATGGAGACAACTGAGGTAAATTCCAAATTCATACACAAAAGCATTCTCGACATTATATAAGCTGGAAGTTGAGACGGATTATAGTTATACATACAATAGGTATAGCTAAGACAGAAAAAGATGAAAGACCGTCCGACTCACATTATTTTTCCTTTTTTTTTTTTTTTTTTTTTGATTGGAGTATAGACATACAATAAATAAGGAAAGTGATATACATATACCTTCATATTTAGTTAAAAATAATGGGAAAATGTGCATGCATTTCAGATTAGACACTCTTCACACTTATTTCAATCCATACTACTTGTCTTGTTATAAAGGACAAAAACACAGAAAGAGAAGAAACTGTATGAAAACAATGCTGTCCACCAAAACTCTGCTCAATTACACCACTCCAAAATTTTAAAAGAATGAAAAGTGAAATCTGTTTTCAAAAAGGAAAAAGAAAAACAAACAAACAAAAAAATAACCAGTCATTCTCAGGTTTGGCAGTTCGAAGTTGTACCATGGGTATTTGTTGGTAATATGCTCTTAATAAGACTCTACATGTGGAAACATTTACAATGAATTCAAGAGGCTGCAAGAGCTTATATTAAAATCAAAACACAAACCTTTTGTAATTCAATAAAAACCCCTTTCTTACACAACCTTAAAACTTTCCAAAGCAATGGACTTTAGAGGAAAAGTGAATGCTTGTTCACCTTTCATCTGCCTATCCACCCCAATCTTCCCTTCTACCATTGCTAACCAATAACCTTACTGTAACACCTGTCAACAGAACAGCTTACTTCACATTATTATAATACAGTCAACTGGCAAGACCTGAGCGTTTATCAAAAGGTCCTTTTCAAAAAACCTTTTCTTATTTTACACTTCTTATTGTGCATGACAGACAATGATGATAGACATAAGTAACTTAGCTGTGCACAGTCCAGGCATGTGACTTTCATTACAGCTACTCATCCACCACCGCAGACTTTATGAATATCATTTATGTTGCCTTGATCTGGAAGATAGTGAACTATGACCTGGATGACTCAGGTGCAGCAAGTCTCCATGTGTGTATGCACTGAGTCATCGCAGTGTAGGTGAATGTCATAGTGGTCAGTTACAAACATAGACAACATAGAATCTGATATCCACTTAATAACATTACTATCTCGGTTTAAAAAAAAAAAAAAAAAAAAAAAAAAACAAAAACCTGAAACAATTTGAGCATTTTCAGTTTCAGTTTCAAAACAGAACCCCGGTTTGTCTAAATCTAAGAACATTCATCTGTTCATGAAGGACACTCTACAAATTAATAAGAAAAAAAAAAAAAAAAAACACTAGCAACAAGCCCTGCTCTTATCTTTCAGAAAACATTCACTTTTTAAACTTAACTGTGATGTTAACTTTTTCAGTAGATTTTATTGCCAGGGTTGTGTCTGACTAAACTTCACTCTGTTGGTCATTTCACCCACTCCACACATTTCTTACAACTGCCTTTCCTTTTTCCCCCCAACACCATGTGATTGATACAACTGCGTTCCTGTCATTATCAAACAAATTCCTTGTACTTCTGTAGAAACTGCTAATGGAAGGCCTCAAAATGAGCAAGGACAGCCTTCAGCTCCTCGTAAGGTGGTAAAAATGGTGGTGCAGAAGAGGTATGTTCCAGGCTTCTCCTTAAAACAAGATGCAATTGTTACAACTGCATTTCCGCCATTATGATCAAACAATTACTTGTACTTCTGTAGAAAATGCTTATGAAAGGCCTCAAAATGAGCAAGGACGGCCTTCAGCTCCTCGTAAGGTGGCAAAATGGTGGTGCGGAAGTGGTATGTTCCAGCCTTCTCCTTGAAGCCGCTGCCAGGCACGGTGCAGATGCCGGTGTTTTCCAGAAGGGCGAAGCAGTAGAAGGCGTCGGGACTCTGCCCGGCCTTCTCCGCTGCCTCTACGGCCTTAGGGGGCAGGTCGATCTTCGGGAAGGCATACATGGCTCCCTGCACTGGCTGGCATGTGATGCCTTCGATGGAGTTGAACAAGTCGGACACCAGCTTGGCCTGTACATAAGCATGAAACACTTAAGAATTTTTTTTTTCTTGTAACACAATGATTATGCATGCATGGCACAAATTTGAACAGCAAAACACAGACAAACTGAACCTGATTTCAGGCACCTGCAAAGTTTAGTTTGCACAACTTTGGGGAGTAAAATACTAAATTACTCAAGCTGATTTAAGGCACCTGCAAAGTTCAGTTAGCACAACTCTGGAGAGTAAAAATATTACCAAACTCAAGCTGAGTTCATGCACCTGCAAAGCTCAGTTCACACAAAATGTTCACTGGGTAGTGCCACGCTCCATTGGTTTCTCACTTTCCATGACCAACATCAAAGTATCTGCTGAATACCAATAGTTTACAGTTTGTGGGTCAAAGCACATGACCTTTTGCCTTTCTTCACAAACAGGTATGTCACCTCGTACATGTAAGTTATCCCATCATGCCACCCTGTACAAGACCATCATACATGTATAAAACATGGTGCTGCACTGGTGGGCTCTAAATCTTGAGACAAACAGTAAAATGCAAAAAAAAAATTAAATGCATCAAACATGAAGGATTGGAATATTTCAATCCTTCATGTTGATGCATTTATATATATATATATATATATATATATATATATATATATATATATATATATATATATAATGCTGAACAATTAAGTTGTGGGGGAAAACAAGTGCAGGTTAACCATTCTTCCATCATTATAGTAATGATTTGGCAAAGATTTGAAATAGAATAAAAAAAAAAAAAAAAAAAAAATGAAAATGAAGTAAATGGGAAAATGTATATAATAAATATAACAACCCTTCACTAGCTGCATGAGAAAACTATCGCAATCCCTCTCGAAGACAGATCTATATGTATCGCCTATTGTGTGTACACACACACACACACACACACACACACACACATATATATATATATATATATTGCCTCTACCCTACTGCATATGCCAGAGGACAATGCCGTGGAGACCCCTCAGACTACGTACCAAAGCATCAATCATTCAATGCCCATCTTGCACCAAATTTGAGAGGGTAAGTACATTGCTCGTTCTTGGTTTTCACTGTTCTGAATGCTGTTTCTCTTGCCTAAAGAAGACCCAAGAGGTCAAAACACATTATGTTTTGTCTTGTAATTTGTTTGTCCATGCTAAGCAGCGGAGTTACTTAAAATTTCTTTTAAAATTTGTACCAAAGCGTAAGTCACAACTTCTCTGACCAATCACGAGAAGATGTTATGAAAAAAAAACAACAAAAAATGGCTAAGACAACCCCCCAATGGTTCAACTGCTAATTCAGCCCTTACTTAGTTACAGGTCTCTCTTCAACATTGGCAATAACTTGTCAGCTTGACGGGATATACAAACTCTGTGACAAATAGTAAAAATGAATACTTGTTGAATCATTTCTGATCAAGACATAAGCATTAAAGTATGTCATTTCACTTGTATGAGTTGTAAAGAACAAAGAAAGTAATCAGCCAAATTTTGGCATTGCATAACTTCTCCTGAATGCGACATGACCAGTGTAATGAATGAGTTGGCTGCTCAGTGTGAGTCAAATTTGAAAAAAAAAAATTATAAGACTCCACCAAAAAAAACATAGACAAATGAATTACAAGACAAAACATGATGTGTTCCAACCTCTTTGGTCTTCTTCTGGCAAGACACACAACACTGAGGGCAACGAAAATGAACAAGCCTCATTTTCATTCAACACTCATCTTGTGCCAAATTGGATCAAGATAAGTGATTGCATCTGAGTATTTTATGTGTGTGTGTGTGTGTGTGACAGTGTGTGTCACTCTCTCTCTCACACACACACACACACACACACACACACACACACACACACACACACACACACACACACAGAGCTGTATTTATAAAAGCTACACAATACAAGCCGACCACACATACACAAGCAAGCATGTGCACAGTATACACCCCCACTTGTATGTATACAATGTCCATGTAATTTATCTCCCCAAACAATAATTTTGCTTCAAAGTGTTATCTAACATTGCTGTTTCTCTAACTCACAACACACTCACAAAGTTTCAACTCTCTCTCTCTCTCATTTGCAAAAAAAAAAAAAAAAAAACAGAAAAAAAAGGAAAGAAAAAGAAAAAAAAAGGAGAACACATACTAAAAGAAAGAAAGAAAAAAAAAACCATAGAATGTATGCACCCAGAGAGCTAAAAATTCTGATGGCATCTTCTGCCAGTCAAGGGACATGAAAAGAGAAATTTCTATTCTACTTGCAAGGAAAAAATGACTGAGGATAATTTTAAAAGTCTCTCTCTCTCTTTTTTTTTTTTTTTTTTTTTTTTAATAACTAGCCCTCAATCAGTCAATGGCAACAAATGTGTCTTGAATGCACTGAAGATAAAACAGATTTCAAACAGAAAACAGCTGCTTTTGAAACCAGACTGTTCAGACCTGGTCTTTGTATGTCATCTGAGCTGTTTCTTCATTTTATGTCCAGCTTTGAATTTTCTGTGAAATGCCTTGCGACTGTTAAGAATACCCATCAGACTTGCGGCCCTTTTTTCTTGTACAGATTTTGATAACAGAACTCACTGCTTTGGTCCATTGGGTTGCTAAGAATAAAAGCATTGAAGATCAGATTGACAGTGTCTGGATTTGATTTCTCATGCAAGGACGTTTCTCAATATCAGTTAATCAATGCCAGTTAATCAATATCAGTTAATGCAAACAGGTGTGCTAAATTCCCCTTCAAATGGGCTAATGACCTCCCTGAATAGAAGACTTGAGTCTGAGTTTCTGAATCTCCCTCTTCCTCTTGCTGTGTGTGTGTGTGTGTGTGTGTGTGTGTGTGTGTGTGTGTGTGTGTGTGTGTGTGTGTGTGTTGCACATGCTGCTTGAATTATATGTGCATGCATCAGCACAGGACTCAGCATTACTTAAGTTCTGTGTGATCTAACATTCCTGCATATAAAATAGGATGCTTTCATCGCTGATTATTGTGCCATCGTCTGCTCAGACTGTCACGCACTCTCGGTTATTTCCATCAGTTTGTCATGCACTTGCGGTTATTTCCATCAGTCTATCGCGCACTCTTGGTTATTTCCATCAGTTTCTTTTTTGTCTAAAGGCGTGGCATATGTTGACAGTTAGGGATGTGCTACTGGAATTGGGAAAAAAAAAAGCCACATACACACACAAAAATGACAGCAGTTATCAACAGTAGATAATACTGAAGGGAAGAAACGACTGGTAAAATCTGCAGTGCAATCACTATCAATGCAATCATTTTCAAAGCATCAGAACAAATTATATATGGATACCTTTTTCTTGAGCTGGTCCAGTACAGCCTCTTTCTCCTTGCAGAACTGGTCGAAGGAGGGTTCCCCTTCTTGCGGGGGATTGACGATGATGTCCATGACTGCCTGCCCAGCCACAGGAGGGCAGAGCTTGGCCGAGATGCTCTTGTGATACATGGCCCTCACCTGGTGTGAAAAATTAACATGGCATAAAACACAGCAGCACAAGATAACAGGTCAAGTCAATGAACTCCCTACAACTTGTTAAGCTTCTTGCTTAATTAAAAACAACAACAACAACAACAACAACAAACCTAAACAATAAAACTATACATATGTTAAACCTTAAAAAGTGTATGTAAATTGTAATGAGTCTGCCAAACACGAACAAGCAAATAACAAGACAAAACACATCGTGTTTTGACCTCCTAGGTTCCTACTCCTAGATACTCTTCAGGCAAGATCTGATTCTACGCCCATCTTGCGCTGAATTTGACAAGATAAACCATTGCTCGTTCTTTCTTTTCGTTGTCCTGAGTGTTGTTTTTCTTGCCTGAAGATGACCAAATAGGTTGAAATGCGTCATGTTTTGTTTTGTGATTCGCTTGTTCAGGTTTGGTGGATTTACTACATAAACTTTTTGAGATTTGTACAGATTTCCACCTGCAGTTGCCTCACCTTGCTTCTAACTATATGTTAAATGCCAGGAGAATACTTCATAATAAAAATTTGTTATGGTTATAAAGTCATCTTTGGCGTGCGTGCGCACACACACACACACACACACACACACACACACACACACGCACATACACACAATTAAACAAAAAAAACAAAAGCAGATAGACAAAACAAACTGAGACAACCAACCCTCTTTTTTTTCTGCCAATCCTAAAATTTTTCCTATGGTAATGGGTGGTTTTGTGCGTGTCACTATGTGTGTGTGTGTGTGTGTGTGTGTGTGTGTGTGTGTGTGTGTGTGTGTGTGTGTGTGTGTGTGTGTGTGTGTGTGTGTGTGTGTGTGTGTGTGTGTGTGTGTGTGTATCACTCTGAGCCTTGTGTGTGTGTGTGTGTGTGTGTGTGTGTGTGTGTGTGTGTGTGTGTGTGTGTGTGTGTGTGTGTGTGACTGTATGCAACTTCTGCACGTGTGTGTGTGTGTGTGTGTGTGTGTGCCTGTGTGTGTGTGTGTGTGTGTGTGTGTGTGTGTGTGTGTGTGTGTGTGTGTGTGTGTGTGTGTGATATCGGGCAGAATTAATATGAGAACCAATTGCTTGCAATCTGGTCTCTGTGTAGTCATCAAACCCCTAAAGGAGGGAATAGGGAGCAAGAGTAGGGGTAGCTTTCCTCCATTCAACCTAAGAAAAAAATGCCTTTGCCATAAACTATGCAAAACAGTAGACTGCTACAGTGCAAGCACACACACATACAAACTGGATGATTTTGTCTACAGTCTTCCCAGTGCTAGCACACACATATTTTTTTTTTTGCTGTCCCAACCTCTGAGCCAACTTCAGAGGCAGTGCACCCACGCCGCTCATTCCGACACCCCGTCCACAGCCACTGCCCGGTCGGCCCCGCCACAGCACAGGCAATCCACAGGGAGCAGTCAATGTCAAGTCGTCAAGAGGCAATCCACCAGAGGAGACACTGCACTGCCGCCGAATCACTTCAGTGGTGTTCAGTGGCGCCTGTTCTGATCTAACATACGCAGGACACCACCTACTAAGCCCCCTACTGACGACAATAATTGCTTAGTCGCGGAGCCGGCGTGAGTGAGCTCTCCCTCCGGAGGGCGCCACCACGTCCGTCCAATGACAGCCCCCATGGACTCGCCGATACCGGTGACCCAGACGGAACCAAACCAAGGCCACAGACGTGGAGAGGACATCGAAATTGAGGTCACCATGAGAGCAGGGCATGAAGGGCCACAGAATTTGAGACTTTTTTTTTTTGCTGATCGATGAGAATGAGGATGATTAAGATGATGCTACGGATTTCCATTTCGGTCTGAGACTACATGACAGGGCTGTACTCTACCCTCCTTTCATAATATATCCCCGGCGTCAACCAGGCCTGAGAGATACAGATACCTGCAGTGTTGGTCAGGAAATTTGAGCAACACTCTCAGAAACGCATCCATTAAGCGGATGAAACTCGACTGTGTGGTCCCAGTCTTCCCAACTGAGCCCGCAGCAAACTCAACTCTGGTAGGAGCCCGGTTGGGGCAGAAAAACCCACATGACTTTCGGATGGGATTCGAACCCACGACCTCCCACCCGGAGTCCGCGACGCTAACCACTTCGCCACTGCGGCTGGTAGCACACACATATTACTGGATGATTTTGACTACTGTCTTGGGAAATTAAACATCAATATTTTCAAGTGAATTATGGAATTATGTGCATTATCCATGGAATGTCATTTGTCAGCTATCATGGTGCCACTATCACTCAAAGTGGTAACAAAAAAAAACCCAAACCAACGAACCAAAAGAAAACAAAGGTGAGAAGTTTGAGCCTGAATAATGACCTTATTTCCTTTTTTTTCTCCTTTCTTTTTTTGCAATATTACCTTAACAAGATACATGTGGGTTCTTTTTGTTGATTTTTTTTTTTTTTTTGCCTCAGTAAAAAAAAAAAAAAAATTTAACTGGCTCTACCTGACTCTAAATATGTACAGAGAGTTGTGAAGTACAGACTAGTAATATAGCTCTGAAAATGGTGAGAAATGTATATAAAAAGTAATTCCCATGCTCATGTTCTTAAAAATTCTACACTTTATTACACCAAACAACATGCATGCATGTTAACACAGATTATGTAACTAAACCCCTCTCTCTCTCTTTCTCTCTCTCTCACACACACACACACACACACACACACACACGCCCAAAGGCTGAGAAGCATGAGAAAGACTAGGAGGAAGGATGCATGGTGAGCTGGATGATTTTTTTCCTCTTCCTTCCCTTGTATTTCTCTAAATCACAAAAAGCCACCTAAAAAAGAGAAGGAAAAAGAATTCAATTTTTCCCACGACAGCACACCCACAGCTTTACCTCTGGGTCCAGATTGATGACCTCAGCATAACCTCCCCGATAGCCACATTCACCCATGAATCCCTTGGAGGCTGACATGAAGGAGGCCAACTCCATTGTGTTGTAGGGAGGTCCCATTTCCATCATCACCTTCTTGAAGGAGAAAAACTGGCATCCTTCTCCATAGATGTTGTGCTGTACACACTTCATCGGCCATGATGAAGAGACTGTGTCTGTGGGCAAACTTGATGATGCTTTGGATGTTTTCCTTGGTCAGCACCTGGCCTGTTGGATTCCCTGGGTTGATGACACAAATGGCTCTGGGCTTGCAGAGTGGTGCCGCTTCCTTCAAAGCCCTCTCCAGCTCCGATTCCTCCAGTGACCAATTCTTCTCTTCATTGAGATAGTAGCAGATGGCGTGAGCATTGAATTCTGATAAAGCGGCTGAGTAGAGTGGGTACTGGGGGACTGGTATCATGATACCTGCTTTTCCTGTCCCTCCCTCGCCTGTCAGTAGCAGTGTGAGGATGGACTTGATACCGTCACTTGCACCCGTGCTCATCACAATATCACCTGGGTAGCATGGCTGTCCATCTCGCTTTTCGATGTATTTAGCAATATCTTCTCGAATTACTTGCAGACCCGCACTATCTGTGTAGGAACCAATCGATCCTCCTCTGCATCCCTCCAGGATGCGCTTGGCTCTGTCCTTCGCGTCACTGGGGAAATCAGGCTTGTCCATCAACACCTCTGGGTACGTGACGAGCGCCAGCACTTGTCGAATGAAGGTGATGGGTTTCTGCCCTGTGGCGTGACAGTCACCGATGTTCGCTTTCACGACCCGGTCGAAACTCTTCGTCTGTCCTTGCTTTAGTTCGTTTTCAATGGCACCAGCTCTTGCTACAATAGGCCCTCGAACTGCGTATTGCATGACTTTCACGCACGGATTAAGGTTGTCCAGAGTCAAAACTTTGCTTGAGTTGGTTTTTTTTTTGCCATCGTAATGACTAAATGAGTTATGTACTATAGTTCTTGCACTGTCAGTAAAGTGACGAGAACCAAAACTAGGCCTACACCTACTATAGTGGAAGCGTCGCTTTAAAACAATGCTCTCTTTGGTTAGAAATAAAGCAATACTTCACGCTTGGAAACCATCTACCAGGCATGAACGCACTGTCACGGGAACAAGTAGCACGTTCGTCGCTGCAACTGATGCTTATCGGACTGATAATGTTACACAGACGTGCAACAAGGAACTTTTGAAGTGGTGTCAGTCGGCCTGAAGGTGAAGGTCGGTCACGTACGTAAGCCTACCAAGGGCAAAACACTCTAATAAAAGCTTTGCTGCTTTCATAACCGGCTTTAGTTCGACGAAGTAGTCTTGGCAGGTCTCTTTGTAATTCACTCGGTTGACTGATCAATCATTAATTTTGTCAGGCACAGCTCAGCGTGTGTAAGAATGATAAAGCTACCACAGAGAGATTACCAGGCAAATCATGTAAGTTGATGCCTCTGTTAGAGCGAACTGTGTGCTGAGGTTACGCAGGGAAAGATCGGGAGGAGAGGAGTGGACGGTCGACGTTAAGGTGAGGGGTGGGAGAGAAAAATGCGCTCATCAGAA
This sequence comes from Conus betulinus, assembly GCA_016801955.1. Taxonomy (NCBI): domain Eukaryota; kingdom Metazoa; phylum Mollusca; class Gastropoda; order Neogastropoda; family Conidae; genus Conus; species Conus betulinus. The sequence continues at coordinate 23,740 of JADBJO010001474.1, read as the reverse complement.
ACTGTGCAGGCCGCTAGGCTTACTCACGACATGTCAAAGCATCGAGAACAACCCTGAGCACCATAATGCGCAACTCCCTCCTACCTTCCCCCTCCCTCTTTACCCCCCGCCCCCTTTTGACCCCTTCCTCTTCTAACCCCTCCCGCTCAACTCATTACCGTGGCCTGAGAAAAAAAAAAAAAAATAAATAAGAAGAACGAAAAGACTGGGCTTGATACATTCTCGTATGTTTTAACAGTGAACCCCCTCTTTATTAGTTAGGTGCCAAGGTAAAAAGAAATTCAAGGATGTATTTTCTTTGTTTTGGTTTTCTGTTTTGTTTACATCAGTAATGCTGGCGACAAGTTCATCAACAGGGCAGAGCGCCGATTTTTTTTTTTTTTTCAACCCCACGCGACATTCAATCCCAGGGAAGCTACTCGGGTCCTTAGCTTGACCATTTAATCACATATAAATCATTTCCTTGGACCGTGAACTGTAGTTTCTCGCACGCGCCGACTTTCCGTTCATCATCGAGGGAGAAACGAGAAGCCAACCCCTAGCCCCCTCCCCCCTTCCCCATCCCACAAACTTGCACACACGCGTGAGCGCGCGCGCGCGCGCACGCACGCACGCACGCGCGCACACACACACACACACACACACACACACACACACACACACACACACACACACACACAAACACAAGCTGGCAAAGTTGGAACATATGGATGTTGACCTTCTGACTTGGCCAAAAAATAAATGTTGTTTATCATCCGGTATTTCTTGAGGGTCTGAGAGACACTCCCCCCCCCCCCCCCCCCCCCCCCCCCCCCTTGACATCATCAACCACGTATTTCATGATACTGCTTTAAAAAAAAAAAAAAAATCAGCTAAATACCAAGGAAATCACATCATTTCGAATCTTCGCTGGAACGACAACATCACCAAAACCAGTGTAAAAGCAGTGAGACTGCATTGAGGGTTTTCAAGGTTAAGACTCAAAATCTCCATTGGATCACATCGGTCAGCCACATAGAGAACCCTGCTTTTAGACCTTCTTTAGTTCTCGACAGGTTAGTCTAGTCTGAGACTTCATAGGCCTACACACTAGGGGGTAAGCACCGCTTGAGTCAAAACATAGGCGATGCATTTCGGTGTCAAGAATGTTGATGGGAACAAACCCAGTATGACTGATCTGCATTACCACCTACTACTGGAAACAGAGAAAAGCGGAGAAACTTGCTCTGCTAACCTGCCTCCTCCAGATATAGTCTACAAGATCTGTAACAAGCTTGTAGCAATTACTTCAAGAAAGTCAATTTGTCACACTGACTAAGAAAAGTGAAGAAGTCAAGTAGCCTAACACCCTTCAGAGAACTAATTAGGTTACCGTCAATTATCTTCCATCGGCTGCAGAGGAAATAATATCAATGTCTTCCCCAGTATAGGGGCCGCGGATTCGATCATTACCAGGTCTACAGAACCCACTATCGTTCGACCGATTCACTCAGTGTCTTCAGGAGCTTCGTACTTTTTTTTTTTTTTTTTTTTTTTTTTTTAAAGAAAAAGAAGGAAAAGAAAAAGCCGTTGCCAAGACGTTTAAACACATTTTTTTTTTTCTAAACTTGTGCGCGCGCATGTGTGTGTGTGTGTGTGTGTGTGTGTGTGTGTGTGTGTGTGTGTGCGCGCGCGCGCGCGCATTTGTTATCATTCATATGTTATTATTATTGCACGCTGGTGACCTACTCATTTTTGAGTGAACCAGCTTTTTAGGAAAAAGAAGAAAAAAACAAACGAGCAGAAATTCCGTTTGCCTTTTGTGCGAAGGCAGAAAAGTGGCGATCTTGAGGAGAATTACGTTTGTTTGCGGTTAAAAACATTTGTCCCACAGGCCATGCCACATGGGAATAAATTCGTCATGCCGAAAAGCAGACTATTTGAAGATAGCGTACATTTTCAGAATAGTGATCTGGCACCATACACGACGGTAGTTCCTTTTGGCATGAGTTGTATGTCTTTCTGCATCACGATTGTTGAATGCTTGTAAGCCTTTATGTTCATGCAGATTAATCAAATTCGATGGTTGTAACTCTGTTCAAAAGTGTAATCTAGACTCGGACAGACATGCAGTTTACTCGACTTCATTCATATCTGGAGTCGGCTTTTGCCGGCGCCACTTAATCCTGATTTTGTGCACTAGGCCTAGCAGTTCCCGATCTTAGATGACGAGCCTCATATTGAACAGCTTGCCACAGGGCGTGATTAACTTCACTTTAAAACAAACTGATTTTTAATACTTGCAACATTGGTCAAGAATGGGTTTAGCGTTACGTACCTTCAGGTTTCTGGCGACTGTCACTATGTGTCTGCGTTCTAACTCCCAACCCTCCCTTTTTCCACTTCTTCTCAAGCACCCACACTCATAAGTTAGATCTTACTGTGCAGAGTGGTGCACAGGATAAGAATAGAAAGTAGGAAAGAAAGGTGACCCATCCAAGGCCTTTCAGCAGCCTTCATCGGCTGATGGAGAAAAATGCAGAATTTTTTTTTTTCAGTCTTGGAAATTGGTGGCACAGACAGTCCCAGGTCCCCAGTAACGGCATGTTCCAATCCCTGATGGTCTTTGAAAGGAAGAAGAATTCAGCTGGTGTTTTGTGTGAAATTACAGGCAGCAGTATTTGAGGCTTGAAGTTGAACACTTAGACTTAAATATCTTCCAAACTACGTTGCTGCAGTGCTAGTAACACTTAGACTTAAATATCTTCCAAACTACGTTGCTGCAGTGCTATTAAGGAAAAGGCTGGGCTGGGAATCCTGTCATGACACTTTTGTTACCCGAAATTTTTGTTACTTGTGACCACTTAAGAAAATGTATACAGGCCTGCTGTGACTGGAACCCCACCCACCAGCCCCAACCACCACTCTCTCCCTGGCCTGCTATCAGTAAATTATGATACTGTTGCAACTAAAAAGCTACTATGAACACTCATAAAGACGCCAATGATGCTTGGGAAAAAAAACAATCAAAAAAAAAAAAAAAAAAAAAAAAAAAAGCCAAGCAAAGTCCATATCAGTATATTCACATGATCTTTATTTTTGGTTTGAGATGGGTGTAGGGGTGGGGAAGATGGGAGGCCTACTGGACTTTTTTTGCTGTTACTTTGCAACTTTTCAACACTTGTAGCCCACCTTGGCTTAAGACTGTGTCAGACCAATTGACACAGGCTACATCGAAATGTTATTATGCTCTGCATAGTTATGCGGGGATTGTCTTCAGTTGTGACAAGCTCCTAGCATAACATTATCAGTCTCCAGAATCCCTCGGAGTTGGAGTGTGGCTGCCCACGTGGCAGGGTCATCAAAAATGGTCACACACGTAATGTTCTCATCCACAGCTGATGCATTTGTACCATAGTGTTCAAGTACTTCGGCTGTTCGGATGGCCCCTGGAGTCTTTTAGCCAGGGGACAACAACAACAACAACAACAACAACACTTGTAGCACTCATGTGCAGAACAGGCTGGCAGAAATGTCAAACTGTGTGGTGTGATTAGTGGAACCCTTGGTGATCTGTAGCCTTCATAGCTAAAGTCATACATTTGCCGAAGAACATTTATGCTCCAGTTTTCCTCATCTGTTTTGTTTCCTTGATGCTTGTGGTGCCAGCTGTCCTAAATATGAGCAAATTTCAGCACTAGCTTGTAAGACTTTTCATCTCTTTAAATGCTTGTAACGTCATCCATTCCGGAAACAGTTCTGCCTGTTGCTAGAGCTTTCTTTCTTTCTTTCTTTTTTTTTTTTTTTTTTTTTTTTGAAATGAAAATCGACAATGCTTGTATCTTAAGTCTATGTATCTTTTCCTTTCGTTCTATGGTTTAAAACAAACAGCCTTCTGACAGTATCTTCCCCTGTATTGGTGTATACTGCGACACTGGTCCTGAGTCTTTTTGCCACATTGTTGCTGCGTCATCACAGAAAGGACAAATAGAAAAGGAGAGAGAGAGAGAGTGAGGGGAAGAGTTAGATCAATTCATTGTGACATGACATTGAACATATGATGAGAAGAATTAATGTGCATTATACGATATTTGATAAAATGATAAGGAACTGGGTAAACTTGCACATGATAGACCACCTCCCTGGGTTCCTTGCCCAGGGTCTCCTGCAGATACACTCATTTTCTTGACTTCTACCCAACAAGAGCTACACTATGAATATGAAGACAAACACATACACAAATGCATGCACATGCTTACACACCTATTGCATGTTAAAGGTGCTGCAAATGAAGTAACCAGAAATACCATCCTTTTTTTTCTGTGACAATTGTTATATAATCTATTTGACAACAAAAAAACAAAAAAGCGGAATCATGATTCAAGAGAAATATCATGAAGAAAGATCATCAGTTACTTGTTTCTTGGCTGATATGAGCAAGACATGTTGTTGAAATAGCCTAGCCTGCCATGGATGCATTTTGCTAATGTAGGCTTTTCAACCCGAATATGAAATACTATATGGATGTGTTTGTGTATGCCTGGACAGGTTTAGCTCAGATTTGTATATATCTGTTTTTTGTGTGTCTTCTGTAGTGTTGATGTCTACAGTTGCCTGCAACTGTGTTTGACTGGTATAAGATTAAAGATATGACAAATGTATAGTATCGTTACTTACTTATTGCGTATGATGTTGCAGATGTGTTACATGAGTCAAGCAAGGCATAACTTATCTTTGGATAGAATGTGACTGTCTGAAGCCGCCATAGAAACCATGGAAGGTGTGACGGAGAGGCATGATGGCATGGACACTGATGCGAAGGACCTGTGTTCTGTCAAACTGGAGAGAGAAGTGTTAGATCGGTGGATCCGGATCAAAGAGTCGGAGGGACTCCATTCTGACTCTGACGCAGCTCTTCTGCTGTTGAAGTGGTAAGTTGATCAAAGAATGAAACAGTGAGAAATAACCAGGTGTTTTTAACAATCACTAAAGTAAACCTTAAATAAATGTCAGCAAAACGCCCAGAGAAGCGTAGACAAACGAGTCACAAGACAAAACACAACGCGTTTCGACCTCATAGGTCTTCCTCAGGTGAAACAAAAACGAAAAAAATAACGAAAATGCACTTACTTACCTTGCGCTGAACACAGAAGCAATCTGAAGCGATCAAAGCTAAGTGCATTTTCGTTATTTTTTCGTTTTGTTTCACACCTGAGGAAAACCTAAGAGGTCGAAACGCGTTGTGTTTTGTTTTGTGACTCATTTGTCCACGTTTCTCTGGGCGGTTTTTGCTGACATTTATTTAAGATTTGTTTAGATTTCCGCCTGCAGTCGTTTCACTTTGCAACTAAATCACTAAAGTAATCGACATAATCCCACACTCTCTGATTAACTGTACACTGGTAATTTTTTTTTTTTTTTTTTTTTTTTTTTAAATGTTCACATAGTCTGATTGTCTGACAAAATCCTTCTGGATAGCTGCCAACTCTGTTGAATTTCTCTTTATATTGAAAATTATTCCCCAATATGCTGGATTTGAGGAATAATCCAGAATTTCAAAATTGAAAAAAAAACGACGAGTACTTTGGAAAGTAAAATTTTTTTAATAGGGCTCATGAAATATTGCATAATTAAGCCCAACTGATATTATTTGAACGTCAGCAGTTGTATGGAGTGGAAAATGCAAACGCCACATTCACCGGCTGCAGCAGTAGGGGTTAGAAATACCCAGAGTTCACCCCACCCTACTCCCTTCGTCCTCTGATTCCTGAATTGTGACTCGAGAAGGTCGGCATCTATGCATAACATTTGCGAGTGCAGTTTTCATTCAGACACCATTCACAAGCAAACACTTTTTTTCTTTAACTTTCTCAACTCATGGCATTACTCTCATGCGGCTTGCGGCCCCAGCCCTTGCATCAGTAGTCCACATACAACAGTCAGAAGCAAGTCTCCTTGAGGCAACTCACCAGAAGAGACACTGCACAGCTGGCAGTTTCTTTTGTGGTGTTCTGATCCGTCCTATTCAGGGCAGCACCTGCTAAGGCTGTGGCTTAGTTAACTAATTGCTTAGTTAGGCAGTTAGAGAAAGAGCTGGTCAGAGAACGTGGTAGAATGGACAAACCTCTGGCTGCCAGAACTGTTGTGAGAAGCAGAGGACAGACCGCGATGAAGAAGATCGGTAGAGTTGTCCCTCATGTCCCCTCGACGACCGTTTAGATCATGAGAATGAGATGAGATGAGTTAATTGAAGAACGAATAAGAGTGACTTGACTTCTACCCAACAAGAGCTACACTATGAATATGAAGACAAACACATACACAAATGCACATGCATGCATGCATGCACATGCTTGCCAGAAATGTCAGAAAAATTCAGCAGAGTTGGTAGTGTCCCCACCTGGAGGTTGCTACTCGTCCTTTCATGGACAGTCCCCAGGAACTTGCCCACAATAACTCTGACACAAACCAGACAAGAAGATTTGAGTAAAAAAAATTAAAACAAACAACCACGCTCTGATGAATATTCTGACTTTTTTTTGTAGCTGTGAATACATTCTATCTAAAAGCATAGATTTGTATTTGATCTATCTGTCCGTCTGTCTGTCTCTCCATCCGTCTCTGTCTGTCTGTCTCTCTGATGCTTTACACACTTTATTTTCTGTATTGACAGCTACGAGAGTCACCATGGCAGCCAGTGGTATGTCCAGTGTGTCTACTGCCAGACATTTATGTCAGTAACCCTGGCATGCGGGCAGTCCTGTGACAGCACTGCCACTCTTTCTGCCAGCAAAGTTGGACCTGTGACGGACAACAGCCATGACAAAGTCACACAGGGCAAAGGTCACATTTCAGGCAGCAAGAACAACCAGTGTGTGATGATTCTAGCATCAGATGCCTGAGAGCTGATAACATCCATGTGAACGGTGAAACTGGTCTGCGGACAGTTATTCGCAGGCGAGATAGTGTAGACATTCATTATGATGAAGCTGGTGATAGAAGTGATGAAGACACAGATGTTGAATCGCATTTGGAAGAGCTAGAATCGACTCCAGATCTTAACACTGTAAGCGTAAATTCCAGTGATATGGCAATCAGAGCAAACAACGTTACATTCAGTGCTGGCGACGTTTTAGTGGAGAGTGAGAAACAGAATCGGCAGTTAAAGGGTGGGCAGATGTGTCTGACAGCTGACTTATCTTGTCATTCCAAGATGGAACACAGTTCACTTTCAGTGCATTGATGAAGTGAAGACGAGTGATGAAAGGATTTGCTTTGAGTGCATACTTGCAGGAAATCCTTCCCATCTGAGAACAAGGTCAAGAACCATGTTCGCATTCACAGTGAGAGGCCATACTGTGAATTTTGCCAAAAATATTTCAAGACTCGCGCTTCCTTGTCAGTACACAGACATAAATTTCACACAGTTAACAAAGCATTTTGTAACAATAAGTGTGATGCTTCCCATACTCATGATGCTGACCTCAACAGTAAGAAGGAGCCCTGTGTAGAAGACCCGTCCGTTCACCTGTACCGAGTGTGGCCTCTCTTTTAAAAAATCCAACCATTTATTGGGTCACAAGAAACAGGCTCATAGCCAGACAATTCAAGCTGGTGGAAAGAAATCTCTTAGATGTAGAGTTTGCTACAGATCATTTAAATTTCAACAGGAGCTTGATTTCACATATGAAATCTCACTCAAACGTAACAGACAGTCATGAGCAGCAGGAGACATCCCAAGACGCATCACAGTGTGATCAAAGACTTCTGATGGAGAGCAGACAGAACTCTCACAGGACACAGGCTCTTCAACTGCCGATGAATCCCAGCAGGCAAAAATACAGTCACATTCAACCGAACATCCATTCCACTGCAATCGTTGTGGGAAAATGTTCAAGCTGAAGAAGAGCCTAGAGAACCACATGCAGAAAGAACACATGAAACTGTGGCCCAGAGCTCACAAGTGTGACAAGTGCGAGGCGATGTTCAGGTTCAAGACTCAGCTGACCAAACACAGGAGAAGCCACAGGGACGAGCGACCCTTCAGCTGTGGGCAGTGTGCCGCCAAGTTCAAGTCGGCGGCTGCCTTATCCCGGCACAAGAGCTGGCATGAAGACATGCGCAGCTCGGTGTGCCATCTTTGTGGTCAAAGTTTGCATGGGGATGAAGCCACTGATGCGCCACATGAAGATGAAGCATATGTTTGAACATATGGTACGTATCGCTCAGTGTATCATGACAGTGCACTAGTTAGTATATGAAGCTGTTATAATTGCCCGCTGGCTCTAGTCTTTAAACGTTTAAACAGAACAATTAATTAACAGGCCACTTAGAAGAATGTAGATCTTAGCTTTCGTTGGATAGATTCTGGACACTTATTTTTGTTTCCAGCGAAAGTAAGAGTGGCAGTGGACTGATTGAATTACTCTCCAAGTCCACTACTTTCCAGGTACCTTTTTTGAAGTAAGATATTGTAAATGCAGAAAAAGGCCAATGTTTACAGTGCTGGAAAGATTTCATATTCAGTGGAGAGATTTACTCCAAAGATGGTTATTAATTGTAAATGATAAGTTAGATAACATCACAGTGTACATGTACACAGACAGTCAGTAACAAAGTTTTAACAATCTGGTGTAACGGATCCTGAATTCTGTGTGATCTGTAATTAAACCTTGGGGCTGCAACAGGTTTAGTGTGTGCATGTGCATGTGTGTGTGTGTGTGTGTGTGTGTGTGTGTGTGTGTGTCTTGATTTATTTTGTTTTTTTTTGCCACAATCCTGTCTGCCAGGTTTGGGTAAGATCAGCTTAGGGGTTTTTTGGTGTGTGCGTATTTATTGCTGATAGCCAAGTAAACAGATGGGTGTATATGAAAATGTAATCTCCATGTGCACAGGTTAAAAGAAAATAGTTCTAACTTTCCTCTTTTCAGAGATTTCTGCGATCATATTTCTCTCCAAGCCCCCCCCCCAACCCATAACGTAACGTGGTTGTCCATGATCGGGGATAGTCGATAAGTGGTAAACTCCTTGTAAGTTTGTTTGTTGAGTTTTTATTGGTGCAGAAGTGTTGTTCTTGTTGATCAGGTAGAACTGGACTAAAAAGAAATCAGTCATATTTCTTGATAAGTGGAAATGTTAAATGCAGATTTTGATAGGAACTTTTTGCTTGTTGATAGTAAGGTTAAAATAGATGATTTAAACGATAAACAGGCTTGCTGACAAGTGGAATTAAATATTTTTGAAACACTTTGAACTCTAGACAGTTTGAGAATGATGGAAAGAAGCTGACAGAGAGAAACAAATATAGCATACACACTCAGACATATTTAAGGAGTTTCAGTTTGTTTTTGTCAGGAAATCAACATGTTAACTTTTTTTTTTTTTTTTTTTCTGTTTGACAAATGCAGGAACAAACATTTGAAGGGGAGGAGATTTGCCATTTGTAAATAATGAAACAAATATTTTCAACAATGTTCATCTTGATAAACGGAAACAAATATGTTTAAAATAGAGTCTGGCTTGTTGATAGGAGACTATCTATGGAAGTTGAAAGAAAAAGAATTGTTGATGTTGATTGGTGGGGTGAAAAAGCCCAGGTTTGTCATCTTTTGCCACAAAATGAGGAAACAGAAATTTACCTTTGCTGGTTGTGCATAAGACTTAAGCAATTATGCTTTGATTATGTTAATAGGCAAATACAGCATATTGTATGCTACAGAGATCTTCATAAAATACATGTGTAGACTATAACATATGGGTAACATATGGAATTGACGGGCTAGGTTTTTTTTCTTTCTTTTTTTCCTCTTTGTTTTGTTTTGTTTTCTTTTTTTTTTTTGTTTGTTTTTTTTGTTTTGATTTCTCCATGAGCGAAATTCATAAGAGGAAATGAAATGGTTTTAAACTAGGGAGGTAATAGTAAGTAACAGTTGAAAAAGTTATTCCCTATTTATGTTCTTGTGTTTGTTTGTTTGCTTTTTCTTGCTGGGATATGCAATTGGTAAGAAATTCTCATAGAAATATAATTATCAATTCAAAAACTGTGAGTTCACAATGCGCATATTCACCGGAAGCAAAGAATCGTTCCCCAAAAAAATAAAGGTTTTAACTTGTATACTATCATTTTGAAACAAATGTGAGGTGCAAGGTGGCATAGCAGGGAGTGCTGAGAGAGAGGTGGCCGATCTCTCTCAAAGGGCATTGGTGTAGGAGGTCGACTTCGTGCGGCACAGCCAACATTCCAGCCACTATAAGTGGTGGCGAGTCTAGACTGTGTCACCAGGGACAGATGCTAGAGATGTAGAATGGTTGCTGATGGAGCACTGCCTGATTGTGATAACTGACCCTCTGGCCTGGCAAACCTTTTTTTTTCCTTCTGCATACACAGGCTGATACTCCTGCAGACACCCCCTGTATAGACAGGCAAGGATTAATCCCATCAACCCAACAAGGGAGTGGAGTTTTGTGTGTATGACCGTTTTTTTTATCCCGCCATTAAAGCAGCCATACTCCAGCTTCGGAGAAGGTGCATGCTGTGTGTAACGTGTTTTCCATACCAATGGCCAAACTGGCCTTCTCTTCCGAAAGTTGGTGATGGGATATTATGTGTGTGCAAGATGTTACGCGTACATCCACACACTGAACCCTGGTTCATAGTCTCATTCAAAGGACTGTATGGGAAATGGAGTTAGAACCAATGTTAACTACAGGGAAAAAATCCCCCTGTACTGAAATGACCCGGTGGAGATTGAACCCGCAACCCCAAGATTACGAGTCTGGCGCTCTACCACTGAGCTGTTCCGGCCCCCGCCTGCAAACCATATTTTGGGGACTGGTGTGATGGGCACCCCTCTCAGATTTGGCTGAAAAATTGCCCGTCTTGGTGGTAGTCAGTGAGGAGCATCGAAGGGATTCATGCAGCACTCCAGCTACATCCATCCTGCTCCCTCTGTGAGACAGCATCAGGCAGCATAAGACTATTGCTACCAGAGCATGAAGAAGGCCATCTGGTAGCCCAAGCTTTTTAGGGGACAACAGATGCAGAGTATTTATGACAACAGTGGGCTGACTACCACCACAGAATGGACACTGGGTCACACACAACCAGAACGAAGTGCTGGACATCAGTTCAGCAGGAAGAAGGAAGAGGACCTGGACTCCAGTCTGGGATGAAAATCAAGAAAGATAGGACAACCCCCATCCAGAACCAAGCCCAAGACTTGCCAACCACCAAACCTCCTACCACCGAAACTACAGACTTTGATCTGTAACACCATATCCTTAACAGCCTCGGGCCAATAGGACATTAAACTCACCTATTCAGTAATGGATTTTATATTACGAGCTTTTTTTCTTCTTTTTTTTTACAAAAAAAAAAAAAAAAGAAGTTTGGGGTCAGTGAGAGGAAGCAGGACCAGTCAGGTTATGATAAACTGCCATTTTTTTTTTATTTATTTTTTTTTTTTTATTTGCCTGTGTAATGTAATGCAGGCATCTTAAAGGCATGTGGTTATTACGTGCCAAGTAAGGGAGGCTTGAGTCAGGGTTGAGGAAAATCCTAGAATACAAATTTTACCTGTAGATTGCATTGGAAAACAACCAGATTATGACAGCAGACTGACCTCATTGTCATGTGTGTCATTTTAAACATTTTTATAGCTGACTGTGTGAAATGGATTTGCATTCTTGTTATGAGATACAATGAAGATGGCAACAGAAGTTTTGTTGGAAAAGGATTTGCATTCTTGTTAGGAGATTCGATGAAGATGGCAGCAGAAGTTTTCTTCGTTGGCAGAAGTATCTTATGGGGTTTTCCAAGTTGAGAGGTGGAACTGGCATTTTCCTTGTTGTTGATGGAGGAAGAATATTGAAATTAATCCTTTTAATTATTGTCAAACAATGTTAAATTGAATTTGTGTGTGTCAATAGTTTGGGGGGAGATTATTTAGGAATTTTGTTCGTTGATGTGTTGGAAAAAGCATTTTTAGTTTACCTGTTAATGGAACATGTTAAATGGAAGTTTGTTTGTTGATATTTGGAGGAGTGGGAGGCTGGGGAGGGAAGTGGTGGTGGTGGTGGAAGGGGGGGGGGGGGTGTCAAGATGGGTAATAGTTTACAAGTTTTCTTTATTGGGAAGTGGGGAAAAATAAGTTATATTTTATTAATTAGTGTTGCTTGTTGACATGACAGTGTGGAAAACATGAATTTTAGGAAAAGAAGCCGTGCTTGTTGACAGGTGGAAAAGCCCTACAAGTGCACCGAATGCACCGCCTCCTTTTCCTCACTGAGTAAACTGACGAATCACGTTGGGGTGCACAGTCACCAGAAAACCTGTGTGTGCAAGGAATGCGGCCAGGCTTTTGGCACCCCTACATTCTTCAGATACATATGCGCAGGCACACAGGTAAGAGACATGCGTCTGATAGCATGGAAATGCCAATGGAGTTGAGTATATTCTGGTGGATTTTTGGCCCAACCAAATTTCAGGAAAGCCAAATTATGCTGTTTAGATCCCTCAGTCCATTCTTTTTGACAGGAATTTTGGCTTATCTGTTTCTGTGTGTGTGAGTGTATGTTGCATGCACATATTCTTGTGAATACATGTGTGTGTGTGTGTGTGTGTGTGTGTGTGTGTGTGTGTGTGTGTGTGTGTGTGTGTGTGTGTGTTTGAAACTCATTCACATGCAACCACTTTTCCACTATAGAAGTTTTTTTTTTCTTTTTTTTTTTCTTTGCTCTCCCATCTTCTGTGCCACCTAAGTGGCATTGCACCCATGCTGCTCATTCGGACACCTCATCCACAGCCACTGCCCAGTCAGTCCTGCCGCAGAACCGACACAGGCAATCCACAGGGAGCAGTCGGTGTCAAGTTGTCAAGAGGCAACCCACCGGAGGAGACACAGCACAGCTGCTGAGTCACTTCGATGGTGTTCAGTAGCATCTGGTCTAATCCAACATGTGTAGGACACCACCTACTAAGCCCCCTACTGATGACGATAATTGCTAGATGCGGAGCCAGGGTGAGTGAGCTCTCCCTCCGGAGGTCACCACCATGTCTGTCCAGCGACAGCCCCCATGGACCCGCCGATACCAGTGACCCCGATGGAACCAAACCAAGGTTACAGATGTGGAGAGGACATCGAAACTGAAGTCACCGTGAGAGCCGGCCATGAAGGGCTACAGAATTTGATACTTTTTTTTTTTTTTTTATACTGATCGATGAGAATGATGATGATGAAGATGGTGCTACGTATTTCCATTCCGGTCTGAGACTGCATGACACGGCTGTATTCTACGCTTCCTTTTATAATATATCCCGGCATCAACCAGGCCCAAGAGATATAGACACCTGCAGTGTTGGTCAGAAAATTTGAGCAACTCTCTCAGAGATGCATACATTAAGTGGATGAAACTTTCTGTGTGGTCCCAGTCTCCCAACAGAGTGCGTAGCAAACTCAACTTTGGGTAAGGGCCGGTTGAAGCAGAAAAATCCCACATGACTCGATGGGAATCGAAACCACGACCTCCCAGCCGGGAGTCTGTGACGCTAACCCCTTTGCCACGGCGGCTGGTTCCACTATAGAAGTTATTGAGTATGCATATAGGAAATACTACAGGCCAAAGAGCGATGCCACATGTTACTTCATATTCCATAGCATCACACCACTCTGTACTTGACCATTCCACATTAATCAGACATGACAATACTACACCAGCTGAAGTTAGAAGAAAAAAGGCTAGCCATGCTCCGCTGAAAGTTAGGGAAGTGTCCTGGCTAGTTCTATGTGCCTTTCATATAAATACAGGGAGACCTCTCATTAAAGACCACCACCACCCGTAATCACCCCCTTACCTAGTCCTAAAAAAGACTTCCTCCCTTTAAAGGCTGTATCTGACACATTTTTCTCTTTGTTGTCTGACTTAGATTGACCTTGCCACAAACTGTCTCTCCCTCTAAAGACCCAAAGTTTGATTTTTTTTTTTCCTTTTCATTAAGGTATGGGTATAGAGAGGTTCATCCATACTTGCATGCTAGCTTGTGTACAATATGAATTTATATGCATAGTGGGGCCTTGGTCTGGGTATGGGAACAAAAGTAACTGTACCTGAAAATACATTGACTGAACAGGTAAAATACATTATGCTGAACAGAGTAAGTGGCAGGGAAAAACAAGCAGGGGATGGTGGACGTAGATGCAAGGGCAAGGGAGGTAACAGGGTTGGGGCAGCTTGACCCACAGTGGAGGGAAGGGGATGAACTCAACAGTTGCAATGTGTGACAGGGGAGAGGCCGTTCCAGTGCAGCGAGTGTCCGGAGAGAGTTCATCGACAAGACCAGCCTGAAACGCCACCAGCTGCAGCACGAACCCATGTCGCGGGAACTGTGCCACATCTGTGGGGCAGGATTTCCCTCCAAGTGGGGGAGGGGGGGGGGGGGGGGGGGGGGGGGGGGGGGTGGACATACCTTCCTCAAAATCATTTCCTCACCCTCCTCCACGTAGTCTTCTTTTGTCCTTCTCTTTTTCTCTTTTCCTCAGTCACTCTCTTATTTTTCGTTCCATGTACTAGAGCTCTGAAGCTCACGTCGGTGAGGTGTGTGTGTGTGTGTGTGTGTGTGTGTGTGTGTGTGTGTATTTCTTTGCGTGTGTGTGAGTGTTATGATCCCCACTAGTAAGACATCTATGTGATGTGTTTGGGGATGATGACTAAATATGACACTGGTGTGCATGGTTTTTGTGCATGGCCCCCATCCCATGAACACATGATGACATACTCTTTTAAGGACAGAAAAGGACTGAAGGTCTGTATAACATATTTCCTTGATTTTTTTGGTTGATATATTCATTTTAAACTCTCAGCTCAGGGCATGGCTGGCATGGTGGGTGAGGTGTCAAGATGCTTTTTCCAACGTCTGTGGTTCCATCCCCATTCCAGATGGACAGCTGCCAACCATCCCACTTTCACCAGATGTATTATACTTGAATGCATGTCATTTCCACTTGACATAAATTCTGCTTGCAAAAAAAAAAAAAAAAAAAAAAAAAAAAGAAAAAAAAAAAAAGAAGAAGAAAAAGTGGTTTATTCAAAGGGTTTGCACTGTATAGCTGAAGAGCTGTATGGAAACTTACTTTTGGTTCACATCTTCCACCACCATCATGTCAAAAGGACCTGCTGGAACGATTTACCCTGAGACAGAAAAGAAGAAAAAGAAAACAAAAAACTGAGTGCAGATTCAGGTTGCTTTCTGCTGTCATGAAGCGAACCCTGTCCGCAATTTGGCCTGTGAAAGTGTTCAGCCTTGTCAGAAAGAACCTTGCTGGTTTTCGTCCCTCCTTGAATCAAGACATACAGTGCCACTGATGATTCTGAAGCGCAAAGATAAGCCAAGTCATAAGAAGATGAAGCTAGCGACAGTGTGCTTCAAAAACGTTAAAAGAGCAATGATGTATTGGCTGAGACTGATTCTATGACAGCACTTGACAAACAGAAAATAAAGAGTCTGGAATGTCATTGTTTTGTTTTGGGTGTGTCAGTGATGTATTCTCCTCGACTGTCCGAAATTCCTGTCAGTTTTCAAAAATGGTCCTCTTCAGACTCGTCAGAGGTTGGCGCTCATATCAAAGAGAAGTTCTGTTGGCAGCTCTGTCTAGATCAAAGAAAGGTTCAGTATCTGTCTAGATCAAAGAAAGTTCTGTTGGCAGCTCTGTCTAGACAGCTCAGATCAAAGAAAGGTTCAGTTCTGTCTAGATCAAAGAAAGGTTCAGTTGGCAGCTCTGTCTAGGCAGCTCTGTCTAGATCAAAGAAAGGTTCAGTTGGCAGCTCTGTCTAGATCAAAGAAAGGTTCAGTTGGCAGCTCTGTCTAGGCAGCTCTGTCTAGATCAAAGAAAGGTTCAGTTGGCAGCTCTAGTCTAGATCAAAGAAAGGTTCAGTTGGCACCTCTGTCTAGATCAAAGAAAGGTTCAGTTGGCAGCTCAGTTTAGATCAAAGAGAGGTGCTAATGGAAGAAGACGTCTGTGCAGATTCCAGCGCCATCCAAGTTCTTTTGTGGAGACTTTATGTTCAGGTCCAGTGCCCAAAGATATGCGTAAAAAAGATTGCACATGCCCCATGCCATCATCTTTTGAAGAGGAGAGGCCATGCTGTGGCTGTAGGTTCAGTGACATGGAAAGGCAAAATGGTGCTACTGTTTCAGCTTCAGTTTCATCAAGAAGGTATTACTGCATGAGGTTAAGTCCATATATGCTACACCACATCTGCAAAGCTGATGGATAAATTATATTATCACTAAGATGAGAGAATTTAAGAAGAAGGTCTTGTGTGGCTGCGACTTAGCAGATGTCTGACCTATGCATTAGCCCAACGCGCTGGTCAGACCTTGAGTACCTACCTAACATTGGTTGTGCCATCATTGTCATTGTGTGTGTAAGTAGTGAATGGGTGCTGCCTTAATGGTTGGATTAAAATGGTCACATATGCAAAACTTTTACCAGTGGTAAATCTCCAGATTCTAGCTGAGAAACAAGAGAGAGAGGGAAACTCTCTCTCTGAAAAACTTGAAATGGGATGGGGTTGTGTAGGTTGTATGTGTGACTCAGAAAAAGAAATCACTAACCTGTCTGTTGCAAAGGAGGATTGAACCCAGGAGCTATGGAACAAGAAAACTGTGCTTTATCCAAAAGGCCAACCATTGAAATTGTCAAACAGTGGACGTGGTTGCACCCATCCAAATAATCATCATACAGACAGCAGTTACAAACAATGAACATGATTATACCCATCAAAGTAATCATCCCACAGACAGCCTGACTGTGCCTGCTGAAATGATAGATAAAAAGCCTTTGTGTCATCGCAGGCCCACCTGGCGTTTCACATTCAGCGGCACACCACGGAACGTCCCTTCAAGTGCAACCACTGCGGCAAGGCCTATAAGACCACAGGGGACCTCAAGACTCACATGAAGTCCCACACCGACTATCGGCCCTTCCAGTGCCCCCACTGTTCGTACGCTGCTCGCATCAAACCTATGCTCGACAAACACATGCGTAAGCACACTGGTGAGTGGTAGGCTAACGGGTGAATTTTTGAAATTCTGATGAAACCACCAAAGCTTCATGTTTATTTTTGTTCTTTGTTCTTGTAAAAGGAATACTCCCATTTCTGTTGGAGATGTGTTATATCGCCATTACTGCGGTAAATTTATTAGGTTTACTTCCCTAGATGCCCACTTTTTGCCTAGTGAGCATGTTGAAACATTGGTGGGGACCTGCTGTTAGAGAGTTTTAAGAATTTTTCAGGGGAAAAGTAGCATTCAGTTTCTTGTATGAGATATGATAAAAGTACCAGAAGAAATTATTTTGGAAATTTCAGAGGAAAAATAACAATCAGTTTCTTGTCTGAAATGAAAAGTACTTGTGATTCAATATCTTGAAATTTTAAATGCCCATGATGACATCAACTAGTTACCAAATGTTTTTCTATTGAAAAAAAAAACAACAAAAGATGAGTAAATAAGGAAAATGTTCACTTGCAGTCTTAATGTACAGCTGTGAGCTGATAAGGACTCTGAGATGATGTTGATAGTCTGTGAGAATTTTGCATTAACCTTTTGACTCCCAGAACTATTTGTAATTTTTAGTTTAAAAAAAAAAAAAATTACAATAGTTCTGGGAGTCAAAGGGTTAATGCAAAATTCTTTTAGACCAGCCGCCGTGGTGAAGTGGTTAGCGTCGCGGACTCCCGGCTGGGAAGTCGTGGGTTCGAATCCCATCAGAATGCATGTGGGTTTTTCTGCCACGACCGGCTCCTACCCAGAGTTGAGTTTGCTGTGGGCTCAGTTGGGAAGACTGGGACCACACAGTCGAGTTTCATCCACTTAATGGATGCGTTTCTGAGAGTGTTGCTCAAATTTCCTGACCAACACTGCAGGTGTCTGTATCTCTCGGGCCTGGTTGACGCCGGGATATATTATGAAAGGAAGCGTAGAGTACAGCCCTGTCATGTAGTCTCAGACTGAAATGGAAATCCATAGCATCATCTTAATCATCCTCTTTCTCATCGATCAGCATAAAAAAAAAAAAGTCTCAAATTCTGTGGCCCTTCATGTCATGCTCTCATGGTGACCTCAGTTTCGATGTCCTCTCCACATCTGTGGCCTTGGTTTGGTTCCGTCCGGGTCACCGGTATGCGAGTCCATGGGGGCTGTCGTTGGACGAACGTGGTGGCGCCCTCCGGGGGGAGAGCTCACTCACACCGGCTCCGCGACTAAGCAATTATTGTCGTCAGTAGGGGGCTTAGTAGGTGGTGTCCTGCATATGTTAGATCAGAACAGGCGCCACTGAACACCACTGAAGTGACTCGGCAGCAGTGCAGTGTCTCCTCCGGTGGGCTGTCTCTTGACGACTTGACATTGACTGCTCTCTGTGGATTGCCGGTGCTGGGGCTGCGGCGGGGCCAACCGGGCTGTGGCTGTGGATGGGTTGACAGGATGAGCGGCGCGGTTGCACTGCCTCTGAGGTGGCGCAGGGGTTGGGACAGAAAAAAGAAGAAAAAAAAGTTGTAATTTTTAGGAAAAAAACGTTACACACCAAAACAAAAAAAAAAGAAATTACTAAAATTCAAGTATCGCACTAAAGTATACAAAAGTATACATTTTATTGAAGGAAAATAAATGGAGAATATGATTATCATATGCTTCATGTTGACAAGATGAGATAACTCACAACCATGGGAAGGTAACCAAGATCAATTATGCGATGATCCTTGAACCGTGGCTATATCCCCGGCCAGGAGCGAAAGGCTTAACCGTTTTTTTTTTTTACCTCTGAAAATGTTTAAACTAGAGTTAGATTCCTCCCACCCCTGTCCCCATCAACCTCAAGGAATCTCCTTCCTCCCTGGATGAAGGGATTTGCCACTGTCTCCTGTCCTCCTCTCCCCTCATATTCCTGTTTCAAATGTTAAACATGGGAGCACCATGTGCTTGAGGGTTTCTTTCCATCTACGGATTCCTCTGAGCTCGAGACATTAAATGCAGGACTGGTTGCTCTTAAAAATGACCAGAATGTTTTAAGTGAAAATGACATCTCATCCTTTTGATTTTTTTGCCAAATCTGTCAGACACAGCAGACAATGTTTATTATCAAGCTGCATCCAATTGTCTGTTTTTATGGACTAACTCCGATGAAGTTATTTTCCACCAGCATGTATATGGTTCAATAGAACTAAATGTGATGGTCTCAGAAGAAAAAATCCTGAGTTTGGTGGTGGTACAGTGTATTCTGTTTTCGACTGCTGTGGACCAAAAGTGAAGTAAGTGAAGACTTCAGTATGGTCACACATCAGTACAAAGGGTGTAGTGAGTGATTATGCGCAACTGCAACAAATCGACAGTCCAGCCCATACAAAGATAGGAAGCCAGTGGAAGTGGGTTATGTCAGTTTTAAATCAGATTAATGAAAGTCACGTTTAAAAAGAGGCCTATTGCAGTTCTGTATAACTTGCTAGAAACAACTGTCCCATTTTCTTGCTTTGTTTTTGGCTGATTTTTGTCATTGTTGTTGGAAATTAAAGTACCACAGTAGTGCACATCTTTTTTCCTAAGCATCATACGCTTTGTCCTGTAGGTCACCAGACACGCTATTGATTTTCCTTGACCTATCTTTCAAGTGAAAAATGTTATGATTTTTTAGTGTCCTGCATAGTTTGCCAGCAGTTATTCTCTTTTATTGAAAGGAAAGCATGTTCCACCTGATGCAGTCTTTGAATTCTTGAAAGAGATCAACATTTTTCATCGGATCTGAGATTTCATAGTGGAAAGATTTTTTTAACAAAAATTCGGGTGTGTTTATAGAAGATGTATTTCAAAAAGAGTTTGTGTGAATGAATCACTGGTGAGTTGACTTCAACGCGGTGACAGCCCCTGATATGGCCCTTTGCGGTCGGCTGGGCTATAAGCAACATTACCTTACCTTACCTTACCATCGATGTAGCAAAATCTATCTTTCTCACGCACGCATCCTGACATTTTGTCTAGTGGCGTTCCAAAATGCCGTATTGATCTTTCTTGAGCTTGGACATGTGTCCTGAGTGTTTGAACTACAGATGGAACTGTTTAGTTTGCAGAAGGCTTGCCGTGTCAGGGATGTGTTTAGTTTGCAGAAGGCTTGCCGTGTCAAGGATGTTTTATAGCTTGTCATAACAAGTTCGTTTCAAAGTGAGGTGACTGCAGGCCAAACTTGAAACAGACATTAAAAAAAAAAAAAAAAAAAAAAAAAATTGCTGTGCCTCCGACTGAAAGAAACAAATTACAAGTCGAGTCATGTGATTTGTTTGTTTCTTCTGTTCAGTGGTATGGTAAAAATTTCTTTCAAGTTTGTCATAACATTATACATCACCATTTTCTTTTTTTTTTTTCATTTTAGGCTAGGGGAACTTGTAGTGATCTTCGTTTCATTCACTCGCTGGCTGTATGTATAGCATCCATTTCTTTGTGGAAATAATTGCTGAAATGTTTCCTGCAATGTTGATATAATTCGTTACTTATAAATATAATTTGAAGCTAGACGTGGAAAAAGAAGAGCAGTTGATAGTATTTTTCCTCTGCACAATTTTTGTAATAGATAACAGCACTCCAATAAGATTCTTAACTGAAATGGTATGGCTAGGACATAGCTATGTACTTTAGCCTTCAGTAAAAGTCTGCTGTGTCTACTTTTTTTTTATTTGGTTTTTTTTTTTTCGTATTGTTCTTTTTCAGTGTCTTCTTCTCGGTTTCCCTTTCAATTTCCTATAGCTCTTCTTTGTTTTTCTTTCTCTTCTCAGTCTGAATGTTTGTCTGTCTTTCTGTTTTTAGTCAGATGCGTTTTGTGTGTTGGGTTTATTCAATTGGTGTAATTTCTGTAGTTCATTTGGATTCATTTATTTTTTCTCTTTTTTTTATGTAAGTGTATTTTTAATATTCTTCATTTGCATTGTTCATTTTCTTATAATTTTGGCAATTGGTTGCTTTTCTTTTGTCTTGTCCTTTACTTAACGTCTTTCTCGCAACCTTCTTTCTTTGGTGTTTTTTTTTGTTGTTGTTGTTGTTGTTTTTTGTTTCCCAT
Source organism: Conus betulinus (assembly GCA_016801955.1). Classification (NCBI taxonomy): domain Eukaryota; kingdom Metazoa; phylum Mollusca; class Gastropoda; order Neogastropoda; family Conidae; genus Conus; species Conus betulinus. Next base: position 2,660 of record JADBJO010001474.1, on the reverse strand, counting down.
CCATCGTTCTTACCTCCCTCTCGGTCTTGTATTGGGGCAGGGGAACGACCTTACAAGTGTGAGCAGTGCTTGGCACCTTCGGCCACCTCAGCTGCTTGTCGGCGCACCGCCGACGTCACTCCGACACCAAACCCTTTGTCTGCGAGGTGTGCGGTGCCGCCTTCTTCACCGCCTACAACCTCCGCATCCACTCCCGCAAGCACAGTGGAGAGCGGCCCTACAAGTGCCCGCTGTGTCCGAGAGCTTTAGCTGGCATAGTGGCCTTAAGTGCCACATGAAGAAGCACCCTCCATCTGGCTCAGGGTCTGGAGACACCATGAAGGAGACGTTAGCATAGCTTTGTTGGGCAAGGACAGAACACTCTGGCATTAATGGTAGAAAAATGAAAGATTTGTAGAGATTTGTGTCTCCTGTTCTTCACCTTCTTGATGAAACTGAAACTTACAGGGGGGGGGACTACAAATGTGTAATTGCACCAACGCTCACCAGGTTCAGATTCCCAACTGTTGGCCTTTCTGTTTTACCTTAATCTTCCTCTTTTAGCTGGACATGATCACACCTGGAGACTGGTCCCCAGGATGATATGAGTGGTTCTCCAGAGAGCTTCAACAGATCTACACAGCTTCTCATGTAGTGTGTTGGGCATTGGCCACCTGGCCTGGTGGTATTTCTCTCTCTCTCTCTCTCTCTCTCTCTCTCTCTCTCTCTCTCTCTTTTTTTTTTTTTCAAGCATTAGGGGGGAAGAAGGAAAGAAAATCACATCATACCAGCATTTTTCTTTTGCAATGAGGAAAGGGAGACTAATCTAGTTGACCAGTTTGTGATTGGTGGAGAACAAGAGGTGAAGGAACTGGGATTATGAGATTGTAACCAGATTATGGGGTTAACAGACAAAACTCACAGCAAGTGGAGCAATCAGCAACAGTTTATGTGTTCTACATCAGTTCCTCCCCTGGCATGTATGATCTTGTGACATTGTAAACACAGTTCACAGCACAGTAGCAGACCCTGTCAAGTCCAACACAGCTCCTTCCGCTCGTCGTAAAGTTGCACCGCTCAACACAACCCAAGTACACCACAGTTCAGCTTGGAACAGCTCAACACTGTCCAACACAGCTCATTCTGCTTGTTGTAAACTTGCACCACTCAACACAGCCCAAGTACACCACAGTTCCAACTTGGAACAGCTTAACGCAGTCAAATACAGCTCCTTCCACTCGTCGTAAACTTGATGTAGAAAACCTTTTCCTTGCCCTTGAGCTCAACCTTGTAATGCACATCGTTCACCTTCTGTCTGATTGGGTAGGGGCCCACGCCAGCCCAGCTGCATGCGGTTGCTGCGTTCAGGAAGCTTTGCTATTATTTTCTCTTGCAATCTTGCAGGTCTGTTCCAACGTTTGTCGGGTTGGTCACATAAACTGCAGTGGTCCTGAGTTCACGGGTCTCCTCTTCTTGGGTCCAGCACCTTTTCAAGATCTGCATTGGACCACGTACAGTTCTCCCGTACTGTAGTTTGAAAGAAGAGAACTTTGTCGACTTTTGCAGAGTGTCCCTGTCTGCAAACAGCATTGCAAGCAAGTACCCATCCCATTCTTTGGGTTGCTCTGTGCACAGTTTCCTGATTATCGCTTTGAGAGTTTTGTTGAAGCGTTCCATTTGCTTGGGTATGATAGAGGGTGTTCTGGTACCCGTGATGGCGAGGAGGTTGTTCACTCCACCCATGATCTGGGAAATAAATTGTGTTCCCCTATTCATCACGATTTCATCTGGAACCCTAACTCTCGTCCATTCTTGCCATAGTGCTTCTGCTGTTGTCACAGAATCAGTCTTCTGCTGTGGTATGGTTTTAGCATACTTGGTCATGTAGTCTATCACTGTCAGGATGTGGGTGAACCCCCTCTTGGATGTCGGGTAAAGTGGCCCGATGAGGTCCATGGCCACCTTCTTGAAAGGAACACCTGAAAACAGGCACACTTTGCAATGGCGCCTTTTGACGTGCTCTTTGCTTAGCACAGACCTGTTTACCCTTACGTTTTTTTAACGAAAAAAAAAGTCGTAATTATGGGAATTACGCCCCCCCCCCAAAAAAAAAAAAAAAAAAAAAAAAAAAAGGGAAAACAATCAAGGAAAGAAAATTGTTAAACACGAAGTTTTGTTTGCTACCGTTTAGGTCAAAAGCATTAAGAAGACATTTCCCAGAGTGCTTGCATCTTTTACCTTGTCAAAGATGGCGACGAAGCAGTCTTACACGCCAACGGCCAGCTCTATTGCGATTAGTAAGATTACAATTCTTTTTTTTTCAAATTACAGGTTTTTGTCTGAGATATTACAGGTACATGAATGTAGGGTAAACAGGTCTGCACGCACCTTTGGCATGGACTGCACAATTTGATTATCTCTAGACATCATCATCTATTCCTGGCCAATGACAGGCGGTCTTGATCCTCTCCTTAGTTCTTTCGACACTTGGTGTCCTGCCATTGGCATGTCGTGTGCTGCCACCTCCAGGATCTTCCTCCTGCGCTTCTTTGGCACAACTACTTGATCAGTAGTCTTGTGATTCTCAATGACCCTCCTGAACAGCCAGCCTCTCTTGAACAGGTACTTTGAGTTCCTTCCTCCTCCTTCCTCACAACGTAGCTATCCCCTACACAGGTCAA
>JADBJO010001473.1:403331-423508 GCA_016801955.1 Conus betulinus | reverse complement strand
ACTTGACGTGACCAATGCCTCCACCAATCAGGAGCTCCTAAACATGTTAGGAAGAGAAGGGAGCTGAATGCCTACCTCATCACCTGGACTAGGACTCTCAATGATCTGTCTGGACAAACCTCTCTCATGGCTTACGAGCTGTCAGTCAGCTTCTGCATCTTTTCTGTCATCCATTGGGGAGGTGGGAAGGCGTCCTAGTGTTTGGACATAAATGTGTTTCTAAAAACTACGCTTAACCTTTATCAGCCTCGTCTATTTAGAAAGCCTCATTTGATGCTATGATTTGAAATAGGTTGACCTAAGCATCTTTCAAACAAAAGAAACCAATACTGGTTTTTTTTCCTTCTCAACAGGGCTGGAATTTTCCAAACCATTAGAAATGTCAATCAGACCAAGGGATGACATGACTGCATTTACTCGATGAAGGTTTGAACATACATTGCAAAGTGGATCTGCATGATTTTCAAGGTGAAACACAATGTTTTTCGCTTGTATTCTGATCTGGTGTGAAGTATAGGAACACGTCTGAATGAAGGTATTCAGAAACACAGTAGAGAGCACCCCCACCCCTTTCTGTCCCATCTGCTGAAGTATAGGAATAAGTCTGAAGGAAGGTATTCAGAAACACAGTAGAACCCCCCTCCTCCTTTCTGTCCCATGGGGTGAAGTATAGGAACAAGTCTGAAGGAAGGTACTCAGAAACACAGTAGAAGAACCCCCTCCCCCCTCCTTTCTGTCCCATGGGGTGAAGTATAGGAATAAGTCTGAAGGAAGGTACTCAGAAACAGAGTAGAACACCCCCTCCCCCCTCCTTTCTGCTCCATCTGGTGAAGTACAGGTATAAGTCTGTAAGTCTGAAGGAAGGTACTCAGAAAAACAGTAGAACCCAACCCCCCCCCCCCCCCATACACCACACACACACACACCCCCTTTCTGTCCCATCTGGTGAAGTATAGGAAATAGTCTGAAGGAAGGTACTCGGAAAACACAGTAGAAGAACCCCCCTTTTCTGTCCCATCTGGTGAAGTATAGGAATAAGTCTGAAGTCTGAAGGAAGGTGCTCAGAAACACAGTAGACCTCCCCCCCCCCCCCCCCTCTTCTGTCCCCACTTCCTCTCCTCCCGCCAGTGTGCACACCCCCTCTGCTGCCCCCCCCCCCCCCCCCCCCCCCCAACAGTTGCTCACCAGACAGTTCTTTCTCCAGGAAGGCACACCAGCATCCACGCAACTCTTCCAGAGCAGCAGTGTCAGAGTCCACCCCTGACTGTGACAGGAAGGCCAGCGATGGCAGGATCTGGTTGCGCATCAAGGTCAAGGCTTCCGATACGTCCACGTCGGCTTCAAACTGCTGCTGCATGGCTTCCCCATTCACATGCTTTGGGGAAAAAGTGGTCACAGTGAAGGAAACAGTAAGACATGTAATGATTCTAATCTCAGTAAATTTCAAGTCACAAAGAAGGCAACAAGAAGACATGTAATGATTCTAATCTCAGTAATATTCAAGTCACAAAGAAGGCAACAAGAAGACATGTAATGATTCTAATCTCAGTAATATTCAAGTCACAAAGAAGGCAACAAGAAGACATGTAATGATTCTAATCTCAGTAATATTCAAGTCACAAAGAAGGCAACAAGAAGACATGTAATGATTCTAATCTCAGTAATATTCAAGTCACAAAGAAGGCAACAAGAAGACATGTAATGATTCTAATCTCAGTAATATTCAAGTCACAAAGAAGGCAACAAGAAGACATGTAATGATTCTAATCTCAGTAATATTCAAGTCACAAAGAAGGCAACAAGAAGACATGTAATGATTCTAATCTCAGTAATATTCAAGTCACAATGAAGGCAACAAGAAGACATGTAATGATTCTAATCTCAGTAATATTCATGTCACAATCAAGGAAGCATGAAGACATGTAATGATTCTAATCTCAGTAATATTCAAGTCACAATGATCGTCTTTCTTTGAGTGTCCACCTTCATCGAGTTGATTATTCTGACACTTTTGTATGTTTTTTTTATCCCACCATGAAGGCAGCCATACTCCAACTTCTGGGAAGGTGCATGCTAAGTGTAACGTGTCATCCATACCAACGGCCAAACTGGCCTTCTCTTCCGAAAGTTGGTAATGGGATTTGACGTGTGTGCAAGATGTTGAGCGTGCATTCACACATGGAACCTTGGTTTACAGTCTAATTTGAAGGACTGTATGGGGAATGGAGTCAGAACCAATGTTAACTCCGAGGGAAAAATCCCCCTGTACCGAAATTCGAACCCATAACCTCAGGATCACGAGTTGGGCGCTCTAACAACTGAGCTATTCCTGCCCCGAATGATGGAAACAAGAAGACGTAATGATTCTAATCTCAGTAATACGTATGTCACAATGAAGGAAACAATGACATGTAATAATTCTGATCTCAGTAATATATATGTCACAATGAAGGAAACAAGAAGACAGTGTAATGATTCTGATCTCAGCAATATATCACGAGGCACCAGTGTTACAGCATGGCTTCCTCATTCGCATACTACTTTAAATGAGAACAATGGTCACAGTGAAGGAAACAGTAAAAAAATTGTAATATCTCAGTAATATGTCACTGGACACAGATGTTACAGCACAGTGATGGTAACAGGTATGATTATAATCCTTACAGTAATAACAAGAATACTGCTAATATTCATATAAACAGATACTACCACACAGATTTGATGTTCATAAGCCATTGAGAGAGCAACCATAATGCACACACACACACACATTTACAAGCTGTGGAAGAATATGACAGCTCCTCAGACTCTGGAGGCCTGAGCTCCCATCAAGACGCCCTCTTTGCTCGCTCTCTCTCTCTCTCTCTCTCTCTCTCTCTCTCTCATAAGACTGGCTTACTCCAGACAGCAGACCCAAACGTCCCAAACTTCTGGTGCTACTGACAAACTAGCGGACTGGTCATGGCTGTCCCTGGGTTCCTGTGCACTCTGGTGCACAGCAATGTAGAATAAACATATGTGGAAGAATCTGGGACGTGTTCAGAGGCCCACCACATCTGGGACATGTTCGGAGGCCCACCACATCTGTGACGTGTTCAGAGGCCCACCACATCTGGGACGTGTTCAGAGGCCCACCACATCTGGGACGTGTTCAGAGGCCCACCACATCTGGGACGTGTTCAGAGGCCCACCACATATGGGACGTGTTCAGAGGCCCATCACATGAGTGAAAAGATGTTGTCAGGGATGACTTGATGACGAACGTTACTTCCACTTTTTGCTTCTTAAGTTGCTTGGTTGGTTGGCTGGTTGCTTGCTTGGTTTTTACCTACCTCATCTTCAATGCCCCCTCAGACGCACTTTTCCCAAGCCGCTCACTCCAGCCAAATCCCCTCCCTCCAACAACCTTTAATTCAAATCAATTCAATAGTTTTTTTGTACAACCTTGCTGACTAACAAGCCAACAGACACCGCTGTGAAAGCATAAACTTCTTAGCTGAAATACAAAAGATGAGGACAAAACTACAACCTTATGACCAAAACAACTGGAGTACAAATCAAGACAAAAAAAGTGACACACACACACACAGAGGCAGAAGAAGCAGGAGAGAAGAATGATGATGCAGGTGAGCACCAACCTGCAGACAGTTGCGTCGAAAGAAAGAGATGAGGCGGTTGTCAATGCCGGCCAGGCTGGTCAAGCTGTGGCAGGCGGAGCGGTTGTGGAGCCAGGACTGGTTGAAGTAGGGCAAGGCTTCTGTGTACCTTCACACACCAAAAAACTCACTGTGCACTCACACACCAACACTCACTGTGTCAAAACTCGCTGTGCCTTTATACACCTAAACTCACTGTGCCTTCACACACCAAAACCCATTGTACCTTCACACACCAAAACTCACTGTGCAAATACGTTTCACTGCTGGTTTTTTTCCCTTACTTTACACCTATTTCACTTGTCTTCTTTTTCTATGAGCACAATGCCTTACTGCAATGTTTTTATTTCAGCTGTTTTAGCACTAATAATATGTAAATCAGTATTTGATTCATGGGAAATAACTTCACTCTTTCAAGTATTAAAAAAAACTCACAGACACTAAAACAGCACCACAAAAACAACTAAAACGAACTGAAACAAAGACAAATCTTTAAACTACAAACACATTGCTAATCTTGAACAAACTCAGCAAGAAATAAACTGATGTTGTGTGCGTGTATTGTGGAGTGTGATGTGCATTTTCTATAGAACGGCCGACTGTGAACAGCACTCACTCCACTGTAAAACGTCAGAGTCAAGTCGTGTGTGACTGCTGTGTCACATGGACTCTCCTCACAGAGATCTGGTAGTTTTCACCTGAAGGCCTTCAATCACTGACACACGGACTCTCCTCGCAGAGATCTGGTAGTTTTCACCTGAAGGTCTTCAATCATTGTCACACACTCTCGCCTCACAGAGATCTGGTAGTTTTCACCTGAAGGTCTTCAATCATTGACACACGGACTCTCCTCGCAGAGATCTGGTAGTTTTCACCTGAAGGTCTTCAATCATTGTCACACACTCTCTCCTCGCAGAGATCTGGTAGTTTTCACCTGAAGGCCTTCAATCATTGTCACATGGACTCTCCTCACAGAGATCTGGTAGTTTGCAGCTGAAGGCCTTCAATCATTTTCACACGGACTCTCCTCACAGAGATCTGGTAGTTTTCACCTGAAGACATTCAATCATTGTCACACGGGACTCTCCTCACAGAGATCTGGTAGTTTTCACCTGAAGGCCTTCAATCATTGTCACACGGACTCTCCTCGCAGCGATCTGGTAGTTTTCACCTGAAGGCCTTCAATCATTGACACACGGACTCTCCTCGCAGAGATCTGGCAGTTTTCACCTGAAGGTCTTCAATCATTGTCACACACTCACTCCTCGCAGAGATCTGGTAGTTTTCACCTGAAGGCCTTCAATCATTGTCACGCGGACTCTCCTCACAGAGATCTGGTAGTTTGCACCTGAAGGCCTTCAATCATTGTCACACGGACTCTCCTCAAAGAGATCTGGTAGTTTTCACCTGAAGACCTTCAAACATTGTCACACGGACTCTCCTCACAGAGACCTGGTAGTTTTCACCTGAAGGCCTTCAATCATTGTCACACGGACTCTCCTCACAGAGATGTGGTAGCTTTCACCTGAAGGTCTAAACTACCTGAAGGCCTTCAATCATTGTCACACAGACTCTCCTCACAGAAATCTGGTAGTTTTCACCTGAAGGTCTTCAGTCATCCCACACTTTCTATCACTGACCCACAGCTAGTAGTACTGTAATTGTGAAGAACTTTCTTACAGCAAAGCAGCCATGTGACCGAGGTGGAAGGATCACGACACGTTTCAGCTTTCCTTTCGTAACAAAGTGGCCGACTGACACATGACATACCACAGGAACCTCACTGACTCGATGGGAGTGCAGGATGCAGCCCCTCTTCCATCAATTACATTTCCTGAGGCCTTCATCTCTTATTTAGATGTAGTCTAGCTGTCACCGACTCCAAGTTTCTGACTATGGCACGTCAATGCAGCATCTGGCACCTGGCCCTGCTGCTTCTCACCCCCTCTCTCTGCCCCTCTCTCTCTCTGCCAGAATAAAATATCTGTCATCAACATGGATGACCCTGGTGATTTTCCATCATGCTGATCTTTCATCTGTAAGATCCTAAAAATTTTCCACTTTTGATATCAATATCTCTCCTGATGTCCGTGCTCTGGATGATATACCTGCCATGCAGTATTCAGACTGTTGTTTGTCTCAGATTCAGTCATGTGCCTCTGGCCTTGCATTAAGCAACACACCTAGAGTTTGTAGAGTAAGCTGAGGAGGAAAGAAGAGCAGGAGCAACACCAGCAGAAAACGAATCCTTCCAATGTGATCAACTGCAGCGGGCAAGTAGCTTCCATCTCTGACAGTCTGAGGAGGCCGAGGAACATGTCTGGCGTTGACCAGAAAGCAGTGTGTGGTGATGCCTGACCAGTGCCGTGCAGTCCTCCAGCACTTCATAACTCACTCGTTTCAAACACCCATGTCTTCAAGAAGCTTGACCTGCAGCCTTCCACTGTTGGCTTCAGTAATGCAAAGAACAGACACCTGGGTGCTGCACTACAGACCTGCTCTCTCCTGACCAGTGCGAGAGACAACGTGTGGCCTACAACAACCCCACTCTAAACCACACTCAGACCTGTTTACCCTCTATACAAGTCAGGAGGGGATTTGGGTCCAAAAATAGGGAGATTTTTTGTCCAAGTAGGGAGATCCCAATCGTTAAGTATTTTTCGTAATGCATTAAACAGCAGCTCTAAGATAATGTGCCTATGATAGTATGACACAATTGATGAACAGCATTCTATCTCTGGATACCTTTCTTACTGTATTACTGACAAAAAGACCTTTCTAAAACTTAAATATTCTGGTCACTGCTCTTACTGAACACGACATACCTTCTTATTTGCCAAATTTAAAGCGATGTCCAGGCACTTTTATTGTCATATTAATCCTCGACTTGTGCATCCAGCTTTTCTGTCCATAGTATCTAGCAGACATCTTCACAATCATCAGTAGCTTCACTTCAGTGATCACACACAAAAAACTGTTCATAGTACACCATCCAGCAGAACTATGTTCCCCATATGTGATCTCACATATCTTTGTATGTCCACAATACATCCAGCAGATATTTCCACATAGTTTTGCACCCACTAGCAGGCTGTAATGAGCGAGTAAAATCAGGATCACAAAAACACAAGATTAAAATAAAAATGGGAAGATTAATTAATTCTTACAAAAAAAAGTTCCACTAAGCCTACTGGTACTTCTGAAACTATCAGCTATGCAACTATTGATTCAAAGATTTGTAATAAGCACTTTTCAGTGCTTGAAGGTCCTTTTCACAATATTCAATATCAGAAGCATTCCCTGGCTTTGCTTTGAGAACCAGCAAAGCTTCTGTGGTTTCTTGCAATAACGAAGACCTCTGTTCTGAAGATGTCTTCCTGACCATAGAGAATACTCTCTCACAGGCAGCAGAAGAGTGGGGGATGGTCAGAATCCCCTTTCATAACACATGATAGCTTCTGGACTGCAGGATGCCTCTTGTCAAGCTGGTGCCACACCCAGTCTACTCTGTCTGTCTGGTCACACCACACATCACTCCTGCTTTCGTGATCTGTAATTGTAGATCGTTGGCGGACGAAAGTCGACCTTTCTCTCCAACATCGATGTCAGAGTTCCAGCCACCGCTGCCTTCTTCGCTTTGTGACTGTTACTGTTCACATGTTTTTTGCAGTCATTAAAGCCGCCAAACTTGATTTGAAAGTCAGAATTGCAAACGGTGCAATTGGGCTGAAGTTGTTCCCACGCGAGAAGGCCTCAACTCGGGAAATGTCTTGCTGAATCAGATCTCCAGTGAGATAGGTACTTCTTTTTCTTCACAGGTGGCACATCCTTTGTCGACTTTGATGATCCTTCATCATCAGTCTCATGAGCGCGGCTTTTTGAAGCCATTGTGTTGAACACACCAACTAATTCGTCAAAGCGAGTGAAAGGAAAATGGCTACTGTCAAGTGCTCGCATAGTAGTAACCGAAAGACGGCCTCATTGGATGCTGCTATTCCATCAGCCAATCAGACGCGCCGTTATAAAACCTCAGAGTTGGTCGCTTTCTTTCATGTTAAATACCGAAAACTAGCGAAAACAGGGCTTTTTTCGAAATGGCTTGACGCGAGAGTCAAAAATCGGGAGATTCAACGCAGTCGGCGGGAGATCGGGAGATACCACTGAAAATCGGGAGTCTCCCGCTCAAATCGGGAGGGTAAACAGGTCTGCCACACTGTTTGACAGCAGACACAGTGTGGTCATCGTCACTCCACTCCATTCAACCACCAGAACTGATTGGCATTATAAAGGCGTGCATGAAGAACAAAGACCATTTAGTGCACAATGCTTGGACCAATTAACACGCACACACACACAAACTAACACAGGGGCTCTACTTAGCAACATTTCAAACACAAAGTGCGACTTGCAAGATACACTTAAAAAATACAAAAACACAATTTTGAAATTCAAGATTCTTTCTGACTGAATATGGCTTTCCAGAAATGAAATTTTTAATTCTGGACACACTCACAAGTCCTAGCAGCTGTTTCTATACTAACAAGAAAATATGCACAACTGCATTGTTTCCAAATGTACAAGTGTGTGCATATGAATAACTACATATCTCAGCCCCAATTTTCCATCATCCATTGAAAAAGCATCTGTTCCGCACTATCCACCAAGAAAAGTTAACCCTACCTTTCTTTATAGTATGCCTGGAGGCCATTGACAAACATGTGCACCGCTTGCCGGAACTGGTGGTACCGTAGATGCCAACCCTGCAAACACCACAATGAAAATGTGACTGACAAAGTAATGGAAACCAAGTACCAACCATTTCGATGACAGGCAAAAGTTGTCTGGTGTGTGTGTTGTGTGTGTGCGACTGTGTCTGTGAGAAGGAGGGGAGGTGTAGGGTGTATGGGGGGGAAAACCCTCTTGACCATCGAGCGCCCGCTAGCGCCCGGCCGGAAATCACACAGCCAAAACGCTGAGCGCCCGCCAGCGCCCGTAAAAAAACACGTGGCAACAATGGGCGCCGCCATGTTTTCTCGTAGAAAAGGAAGTCTCGCGAGAACGTGACTTCCTTCTTCCTGTAGCCATTTACTTCCGTTTGCAAAAAACCGCGAGTCGATACGTGCCGTGGTTCTCGAGTTTCGAATTTTTAAAGTTTTGAGGTCGAAATGCCGTTTTTCACCGTGGCTAACCTTGAGTTCTGCCGTTCTATAATGAGATTTAGTGATGGAGATACTGTGTTTTGTAGGATTTACGGCATAAGACTTAGTGAAAGTGCTGGGTAATGAAGCTTAGAGTGACCTAGATTTCGACTGGGATGAAGTTCCAGGTATGATGAACAACAATTCGGAAGAAAGTTCTGAAGAAGATTTTTTTTTTTTTTTCCGAGTAAATGGCTCATGTGACATTCTTCAAACTTACGATATAGCAACATATATATTCGTAGGAATTTTAAAAGTTATTTTCATTTCGTTATTTCCTTTCTTCTCTTTTAAATTAATTTTTTAATTGGGTAACCATGTTCAAATTACTGGGTTTTCGGTGTAACTAAGCTCAGATAAGTGCATACTGAAGAGGGTTAAGTGAACTGGACAGTAGGAGGACTGCAGCGTGACCTTAGTGACAAAGCCCTATGTGAACTGGACAGTAGGAGGACTGCACCGTGACCTTGGTGACAAAGCCTTATGTGAACTGGACAGGAGGAGGACTGCAGCGTGACCTTAGTGACAAAGCCTTATGTGAACTGGACAGTAGAAGGACTGCACCGTGACCTTAGTGACAAAGCCCTATGTGAACTGGACAGTAGGAGGACTGCACCGTGACCTTAGTGACAAAGCCCTATGTGAACTGGACAGTAGGACTGAGTGACAAACCCTGCACCGTGACCTTAGTGACAAAGCCTTATGTGAACTGGACAGTAGGAGGACTGCACCATGACCTTGGTGACAAAGCCCTATGTGAACTGGACAGTAGGAGGACTGCACCGTGACCTTAGTGACGAAATCTTATGTGAACTGGACAGTAGGAGGACTGCACCGTGACCTTAGTGACAAAGCCCTATGTGAACTGGACAGTAGCAGGACTGCAACGTGACCTCAGTGACCAGGCCCAAAAAAATAGCAAAACCTTTCTCACAGCCTTAAATCTTATTCTCAAATATTTACAGGCCGGAAGTATCTGGGGGAATGGGGGTGTGTGTGTGTGTGGAAGGGAGGGGGGGTGGGGGGGTGGGGGGGTTGGGGGGGGGGGGGGGGCCTCCACCCAGAACACAGTATAAGTGTTGGTCTTTATCTAGATCTGTTCCTTACAGTCATCAGCCAAGACCACTCCACCTTACTGTTCACAGTCAACTTGGGTGCTGAACTGTGTTCAGTCTCACTCACTGTTCACAGTCAACTTGGGTGCTGAACTATGTTCAGTCTCACTGTTCACCATCAACTTGGGTGCTGAACTCTGTTCAGTCTCACTGTTCACCATCAACTTGGGTGCTGAACTCTGTTCAGTCTCACTCACTGTTCACAGTCAACCTGGGTGCTGAACTATGTTCAGTCTCACTGAATTTCTTGATACTGTCAAGGTCTTATCTACTGCAGTCCCAAATAACACAGCACAGAGGAAGAGAGGTAGTCCTCATCATGACGAAATCTGACACAGCCAAATGGGAACTGCTTTTTGGTGCTGCACCAAAGTCAATCTGTTCAACATTGTTCACAAAGCTGACAAAAACTGTGTTCCCAAAAGAATAATGTTCAATGACAGTGTGTAAACTATCAGAGACTCCGCTCAAAAAAAAAAAAAAAAAAGATTCTTCATAGGCTGATTTTTTGCCCCAGCCAGAAAAGAGGCGTCCATAGAGCTAGAAAAATCAGAAGAATTTTTTTCCCCAAACTTGGATTGAAGATTTGAACAGCATAAACTTTTTTGAAAAGTCACACACCCCTGCCGAAAAAATTTCAAGATGGATTAACACATACAGCTGAACTGTGAGCTGCTACAACATGATTGCCTCCTCCTTTTCCTTACTATCTCATTTTTTCACCATGACGGGGGCAGTTTGCACCATTTCATGTCTTCTAAAGTTTTGCTGGGTCAGATTTTTTCACCATGACAGGGGCAGTTTGCACCATTTCATGTCGTCTAAAGTTTCACTGGGTCTGAATTTTTCACCATGACAGGGGCAGTTTGCACCATTTCATGTCTTCTAAAGGTCCGCTGGGTCAGATTTTTTCACCATGACAGGGGCAGTTTGCACCATTTCATGTCTTCCAAAGTTTCTCTGGGTCAGATTTTTTCACCATGACAGGGGCAGTTTGCACCATTTCATCTCTTCTAAAGTTTCACTGGGTCAGATTTTTCTTTACCTTTTCCAGACCCAGAGAAATGTAGTCAAATTTCCTAACCTTTTCAGGAATCTGTGCAAACCCTGCAAACCACTGGCATCCTTGGCGACTTGTGCAGAATTAGGTTTACTTGCTGTAACGAGCTTTGAAGTTTGAAAGAGGAGGAATTATATTCAACAACCTACTATCCTCTTTGATGTTTCCGTGCAGTTCTACAGGCTTTGCTGCCTATGCTGTGTACACATACAACCAGGAGATGCCTGTGTAAAGATGTCAAGAAATGCCCATGCCCAAGACCACACACACATGGAGGAGAGCATGCTGGTCCCTGATTGTCTCCCTTGTCCATATGAAAGCAGCCTTGTGTTGGACCCACTGAAAGAAAAACAAAGACAACTCTCTTTCCATCAAAAACTAAAACCACACCATGAAGAGAACTGACCTCACATTCTTCATTGACATTGTTGGCGGCATCAACATTGGCCTTCTTCATCTGGCTGATCTTCTCCCAGGACGTCATCCTCAGCTGTTTTTCCTGGGGAAAAGTCATACAGAGTCAACATGTTACACCACAGCTACGTCAGGCCTCTGCTATGAAGAGAGAGCCTTGAATCAAATGAACAGAATGTTCTTACATCATTCTTGCACTAGTGGGGTTCCAAGCATTTTCCACACTGAAAAACAAGGCCTTTTCAAAGACTTACAGGAACTTGGCAACTATTTAAAGAGACAAACTGCATCTTCTCTATCTCTAAACCAAGCACAAGCCACAAAATTAATTACAATACTGCACAGGCAGTTTTTATGTTGCTTTTCAAATGAAACTTGTGAATCTCTCACAAAGCAAAAATTCCATCTCCTGACCTATCCCAGTTTTGGTCTTTTAACATCCAACTAACAACTAAATTGATTCTATGTGTGCAAAATATGAACCCATATTCCGCATCTGCACCACTCTGCAGTAGACACTTGTAAGACCTTTCAATCAATGTACGGACCAACAAGACCTTTCAATCAAGACCTTTCAATTAATGTAGGGACCAACAAGACCTTTCAATCAACGTACGGACCAACAAGACCTTTCAATCAATGTAGGGACCAACAAGACCTTTCAATCAACGTACGGACCAACAAGACCTTTCAATCAAGACCTTTCAATCAACATACGGACCAACAAGACCTTTCAATCAATGTATGGACCAACAAGACCTTTCAATCAACCCAACAAGACCTTTCAATCAATGCAGGGACCAACAAGACCTTTCAATCAATGCAGGGACCAACAAGACCTTTCAATTAATGTACAGACCACGGCTGTTCCTTTCTTGCCAGACTAGACCATTTAGTACAACCCGCGTGACCCACTGACCCTGACCGAGTTCAGCGATGCCAGATGTGCCAAGCTTAGTCAGATCGGCACTTTTTCTTCTTCTGTGAGACGTGTTGCAGAGAGCTGTGCTTGTGACCGATTTTGTTTGTTTTCCAACCTTCAGATACAACTAAATGCCACATGTTTTGGTTTATTTTGGGTTGCCAGAGGATTATGTGAAGTCAACTTGTGTCTGTGTGTGTTTTATAACGATATTATAATCTTTAAAGTGTGGTTTTGTGTGTATAGTTTGAGGTAAGTGACTCATCAGTTTTCCTTACAATGGCGTCTCAGCAGTCAGCGGTAAGTGAGCACCACGATTACAGTGTGCACTGTGCTAGACTAAATTCTATGTGTCGAGTTTGTGGAGAACACGTGTTACGAAAGGAGAAAGATAGACGGTGTTGTGTGAGATTATGTAAAAACTATGCCGCAGAACTCTCACGTTGTTACAATTTAGACATTTTGAATGATGAAGAGGGCAAGCAGTCTACAGCCATTTGTATGAAATGCTACCAAAAAAAACTCATGGGGCTGAAACGCGCTACCAACCTGTCCGACTGCAAAACTACGACCGACCGTGTTTGCACTTGATATTCAGAAAATGTCAGAAATCTGGACAACTTTCGATCCAGAGCTGTCAATCAGTCAGTGCAAAAAACATGCAGCCACTTTCAATCACAAACCAAAGGTGGTGGTCCCCCAAAACCGAGAGTAGGGGCAGTGAAAAGACCCGCACAACAAACTTTGATCCAGCCAACTTGCTAGTTGATGAAAAGTGTGTCAACGTCATTTTGTCAGTCTACGTCAACCCCAATTAAAAAACCCCAAACACTCTGCACACAAACATCACCAATCACACCGAAAACGCCGCAAGTCAGTGACGTAGCTCTATCGCCTTTCCGACATCGGAAAAATAAAATGATCTATTTAGACTCGGATGATGAGGATATTGATAAAACCGCTCACTGATGAAGAAGAAAAATTACTGACACGTTTGGTACGTAGGAAGCTGCCACAGTCAAGTGACCATTTAACAGTAGGTGCAAAACAAGGGGTCAGCCAATTGTTTGAAAGGATCAGACAGCCCCGTAAATCTTCTGCTTTGGCATCATCTCCTCTGAGAAAGAAAAGACCTCACATGATACAGAAGATCAGAATGAATATTTCAGGAAGCAGTAGAGATGATGTGATCAAAAACAACATGGATCAGAAATCAAAAGAACTGCTCGCACCCACAGACAAAAGATTCTTGATGCTGCTGGATGTGGCCCTGTGAGAGTGACCAAAAAGCAAGGGTCTGCACTTAGAACTAGTCTGGGGTTAAGCTGGACAAAGGTCAGCTCTGTCAGGCCGAAGTTTGTGTGCCAATGCAGTCATAAGATAGTCACGTGACGCCCACCCTACTTCCGCCTACGGAAGATGCCGAAGTTCGTGTACTGTACGTCATTCAATGAGGCCTGCGCGCAAGGCAAACCCCCAGGGAACTTTGGCGCTAGAGGGGAAGGTAGGGCGGGCATTAGAGTCTGACATGGTAAGTATACTTAGCCAAACAGGGAGTATAACACAAACTCCCCATTTTGGGCGTCGTATACTATACCATGTCAGACCATAGCAGAATTTAAAGTAAATAGGAGGAGGGCCGAGCGCCCTAATGGTTCCTGGGGTACCGATATGGCTGCATTGGCCGCCACAAATGAAATCCCTTTAGAACCATCAGCCCTGGTCATGCGGATGTCCCTTAAATAAAAGTTTATGAAAGGGTTCTCCGAACGCCAGTAGGCTGCCTCCAGGAGATGGCGCACGGGGACAGAGTGCTGGAACGCTGAGGACGTGGCCAGCGCTCTGACCTCATGGGCTCGGGGTGACAGGGCTGGGAGGTCTTTGTACGCCTGGGCATAGGCAGATCTGATAGTATTGGATAGCCACCTAGAGATAGTGCCCGCCGATATGTCCTTCTTGTTGTTGGGGTGATGATGGAGATAAGAAGGCGTCTCTGCGAGGAACGCCTGGGGCGGGAACGCTCCCAGTAGTATCTGAGGCACCTAGAGGGGCACAGGTCCATGTCCCCACCCGCTCGCTGCCTAGATATCCGCTAGAGAGCGGATCAGGAGGGAAGGAGAGGCTGTGCCCGGTTCCTGGTTCTTCGCTAAGAACTCAGGTAGGAACTTAAGTGAGACCGAGCCGTCTCTGTGAAAGGCGATGTCCCGAGGGTCCCCGCTGAGGGCATGAATCTCACTTCGCCTTCTGGCTGAGGCCAGGGAGAGAAGGAAGGTGGTGGTCTGAAGGAGAGGAGGGTCAAGGGAATGGAGCGGAGGGGCTCGAAAGGGGGTTTTCTGAGGGCGCCTAATACCAGAAAGAGGTCCCACAAGGGGGCGCGCCTAGGGGACTGAGCTTCCCGTAGGGCAACCCCCCGATAGTTCTCTGAGGAGAAAGTCATTGTCGAAAGATGGGCCGCCGAGCTGTCGGATGGTGGTGCATACGGCCGATCGGTAGCCCCGAATGGAGCTAGCCGAGAGTTTTAAAGAGGACGAAAGGTGGGATAGGAAATTGCCTAACTGGATGTTGGAGGGGTGTAGGTAGGGGACCGAGTTAGCCGTGCACCACGTGACCCATCTCTCCCATCGGTAATTATAGAGGGACTCTGTGCTAGCCCTACGAGAGGCCGAGGCCAAGTCTCGTAGTCCCTGCGATGCTCCCGCTTCTGTCAGGGTCTCTAGGACAGACCGGGTCTGTCGGCGGGGGGGGGCGGGGGGGGGGTGGTCGCAATTTGGCTGGCATAGAAGCCAAGCGTGTAGGCGAAGCATCTGGGGATGGAGTGAGGGAGGCCCGAGCGAGGTTGTCTGAGCAAGTCCCACCGAGGGGCTAGCTGGAGAGGGGGAACGTGAGTTAGGGACCTGAGGTCCGGGAACCACGACTGAGTCGGCCACCACGGGGTTATGAGGATGAGTTTGGGTCTCTCTCTCCCTGCCTGGCCTTCCTGATCACTTTGTGAAGTATGGGGAAGGGGGGAAAGGCGTAGGCGATGAGTCCCGTCCAGGGGAGGGAGAGCGCAATCGACCGCGTACGCTCGGGGGTCCGGGACTGGAGAGACATACATGGGGAGTCGATGGTTGAACCGTGTCGCAAATAGGTCGACCATGGGCTTGAACCAGTGGTCCCAGACAGTGGTTAGTGTCAGCTTGTTCAGGGTCCACTCTGTGTGCAGAAGGGTCCCTGACCGGCTGAGAGTGTCTGCCAGGATGTTGCGTGTCCCCGCTATGTGTCTCGCACGGAGGGTGGTTCCCCGTGCGTGGCACCAGAAGGAGGGAGGGCCTCTGTCCGTAGAGAGAGGCCGATGGAGTGAGCCCCCCCCCCCCCCCCCCCCCCCCCTTGTTGACGTAATGGGCTACCGACGTGTGTCCGTGAGGAGGAGAAACCAGTCGGTGCGAGATTAGATGCTGGAAGTGGAGGAGGGCCAGTCTGACCGCTTCCAACTCTAATATGTTGATGTGGAGGCGAGCCATCTGTGTGTCCCACATCCCCGAGGCATGACTGTCCCCCAAGTGGGCCCCCCAGCCCGAGTTGGAGGCGTCGTGTATAGTTCGAGGGACTGAGTTGGGAGAGAGATCGGAACGCCGGTGATCAGGGTGGACGGATGAGAGCCATTCGTCCGTGGCGCCCGAGAACCAGGGGCCGAGGGGAATGGTCAGGTCCCAGCGGTCCGAGGTCTGGGACCAACGACGACGGAACTCCCTCTGCAGCTGGCGTTTGGGGACCCGACCCAGCGGAATGAGGGCAGAAAGGGACTCCATCATCCCTAAGAGGGAGGACAGAGTTCTGGCCGAGGTGTGCGAGGCTTCTCGGAGGCGCACGATGAGGTCCACAATCCGGGCGGACCTCTCTGGGGTCGGGGCGACCTTCATGGTAATCGTGTCGAAACTCATGCCCAGGGAAAGAGAACCTCTGACTGGGAATGAGTTCGCACTTGAGGGGGTTGTTACAAACCCCAAGGTGGAACAAAGGCTGAGGAGGCGGGTGGTGTGGGCTTGGCACTGAGCCTGGGAGGAGGCTAGGAAGCCAGTCGTCGAGGTAAACCAGGAGGCGAATGTCCTCCTGCCTGGCCAGGGCGGCCATCTCCTTGACAACCTTCGTGAAGAGGAAGGGTGCCAGGGAGAGGCCAAAGGGGGGAGAGCTTTGAACTGGAACACCCGAGCTTGCCAGACGAACCGGAGGTAACGTCTGTGCGCCGGGTGAATAAGGATCTGGAAATACGCATCTTTCAGATCTATGGAGGTCGCCCAATCTAGGTGGTGAATGGAGTCTCTGATCTGGGAGGGTGTGTCCCATCTTGAACTTGGTATGTCTGAGGAACTTGTTGAGGGGAGAAAGGTCGAGGATGGGGGCTCCATCCCCCCGAAGGTTTGGGGATCACGAACAGGTGGGAGTAAAACCCGGGGTTGGGCTGGAAAACTTCTGCGATGGCCCCTTTCTGTAGGAGTTCGAGGACTTCCAGGCGGAGGGCGTCCGCCTGGGGCAGGTGGGGGGTCGCTGGGGGACGGAGGAGGAGAGCGCATGAGGGGAGGGCGACCGTGAGCCCAGGGTAGGCGAAACCCGTCCTGAAGCACCGACACTACCCAGGGGCTGAGGCCCATACGTCGCCACTGGCGGGCATGCCGGGAGAGGTTGCCCGCCAGGGGAGCCGATGGTCCCGGGGGGGAAGGGGTAGAGTGGGCCGGTGTTGCTGGGGCAGGTTGTGCCAGCTCCATGCCCCCTACGGGAGTGTCCTCCAGTCACCTGCGGGGCCGTGCTTGCTGGCCGAACCGAAAATTCTGGCGAGGTTTCGGTTTAGGCCTCTGCGAGTTAAGTGGGGCGCGCTTGGCCGGCCCGGCGGTGTGAGATGGGGCTTGACGGGGGTACGGAGTGGGCCTGTTGGCCCTGGGGTAAGACCGAAAGGGGGGCTGGAAGGGCGTGGCTGAGGCCGGGGGGCAAAAAGACGCCGCCTGCTTGCGTTCCTCGAGCGAGAGAGACATAGCCGAGGTGGAGTACTCGCCAAAGAGCGAGTGATCCTGGCCCGGGACACATCGTAGGGATGCCCTGAGTGCCGGGGAGAGTGAGGAGCGTGCAAG
Organism: Conus betulinus; assembly: GCA_016801955.1. Classification (NCBI taxonomy): domain Eukaryota; kingdom Metazoa; phylum Mollusca; class Gastropoda; order Neogastropoda; family Conidae; genus Conus; species Conus betulinus. The sequence continues at coordinate 406,038 of JADBJO010001473.1, read as the reverse complement.
CACCGCGTCTCTAGCCACAAGCAGCAGACAATTAAAATGGCTTGTTGCTGCGCTGTCCGCCGCAGCCGACAAGTGATGCGATATCCTGTTGACTAGGTGTCGCATGAAGGGATCGCTGAATAAGCGAGGTTCGTCCTGGTGTGGTTCGGAGTTTATCCGAAGGCCCTGGGACGGCGCCGTCATCCCCAGGCCAGAGTAGTCCGCCCTCCCCCTCTGCAAGAGCATGCTAAGGTAGGCATGCCCTGCAGTGGTGTGTAAGATGCCCATCCGGGCTACTCGGTCCCAGTCCTTTAACGCTTAAAGGAGACAGTGGCCGAAGTAGGGGGGGGGGGGGGTGGTTGGGTATCAGGCGACAATCCGATTGGGAGATGGCCCACTCCCTGTAGCCGGATTGTCGGCAAAGAGGGAGGTAACAGGGTGCTTCTTCCTGGGGTCCCAAGTAGGGCGCCGAAGGGGGCCGCATTGGGTGCCGGGGGAAGGTCTTGACCCGGCGTGGGGACGGCGTCTGCACCCCTGGCGCGTTTCGCCGGACTCTCCCACAGCGAAGTGAGGGACTGAGGTGCGACAATCCTGAGTCTTGAGTGTTGGGCTGGGGGCGGCCCAACGATCTCAGGGAAGGCCAAGATATCGGCAGAGGGAGGGGCGTCCCTCGACACCAAGTCCGGTCGAAACCGTTCAATGGTGTTGATGTCATAAAGCGATGAGAAGAGGTCCTCATCGTAGTCCTCCTCAGGCTGTGGGGAGTCTAGTTCCTGGGAAGGGAGGTCTTCCTCAGGAGGGGCATGCGCGGGGGTGCGCGCGGGGTCCCGCCCTGGTAGGGTGGTGGGGGGGGGGGGGGGGGGGGGGGGGGGCGGGACCCTCGTGGCTCTATACTCGGCAGACGGGCTAGGGTGGGAGAGCCCGGACTGCCGATCGGACAGCGCCCGAGGTGGGAGACCCAGGTCGACCCAAGTCTGCGAGGTTGGGTGCCACAATCGACCAAATAGTTGTTCAGGTTGGGTGTGGGTATTGAGCCACTGGTCCCTCTCGGGGGCATAGCCACTGGTCCCCGGGGAGATAAGCGGGCTGTGGCGGCCCAGAGTACTGTGCAGGAACTCGCCGGGGACCGGGGTAACCTGGGGCAGCAGGGGGGGGAATAGTAATCGACCATGGTATGTGGTCCCCCCCCCCGGAGTGTGCCGGGCCCCAGAGGAATGGGGCAGGTTACCCGTGGTCCCGCTGGTAGATCCTCCCCCCCCCGGAGGAACGAACGGACCGAGGACGTTGCCCAAGTGGGGGGCCGAGTAGGTCGGGCCCCCAACGTCCTGAACCCCTAGGGGAACCTGCGACGGGCGAGCGGGGTTGGTCGGCCGTCTTTGTGTATGTTCACAACCGGTGGATGCACTCGGTGTTCCCATACGCCCAGAGTTATGGACATGTGCATGGTCGTGCCAAGACGTGGCCATAACACTGCATCCGGAGCTAACGGGACGCTCCTCGTGCAGGGGTGTTGGCTGCACCTGTGTGCACGGAGGGGGAGAGCGTCGTCGTGAGACGGCGAGTCCAGATGGGGGAAGAAGTGGACCCGCGTGTGTCATAAATGCGAGTGACGGGTGGGGGTTCCAGCCCAAGGCCGTCACCCGTGTCTGTCCGCGGCCCGGCAAAGGTCCCCGGGGGCCGGGGGTCGCGTGACTCGGCATAGTAAGGGGATGAGTGAGTAAGCGCAGGAAAGCTAGAAACACGACGGTCGATCGAGGGGGATAACCGGGCAATCGATCGACCATACACACACAAAAAAATAAAAATGAACAACGTACACAATGGAAAATAAGGTAAACAAGTCCGTACAGGGACACAAAGCGCAGCAGAAATGGCGAAACTGTGCGTGAGAAGCGACCGTGGCGTGGACCCAAAGTGCTGAGTAACGCCACATGTAAATACAAGGACGACGGTCGATCGCGATCGTTAGGGACACGAAGGCGAGCGAGAATTTGTGGCAATTGAGTGAAAGGGGGCAAAGGAAATGAAGGAAGCAAATTGTGGACGAAAAAACCCCCGTAAAATACTGGGGGTTATAAGTTGGTGCACCAGAGGGGGAGAGACCGGCGCAAAAACAAGATGGCGATGAGACTGGCTCACGATCGTCGCACAGGAGGTGTGGAATCGTGGAATAAATGACGGCGAGGGAGAAAAAACGGAATTTAGTGGCGACTGGGCCGAAGCGATTGAAAATGCAAGGCCAATGGATAAAGGGAGGCACCGAACCAGCGATGAACGCGGCGATGGAAAATGCCAATCAATCTGAACCGGTTACGCAGAATGCAAGAACCGGGAGCACACAATCGCGAGAATAATTCCGAAAATAAGGTTAGAATGCTAGCCCACCGATAACCTCACACGTCAAGACACTCTGAGAGGGATAAGCACAAGCCACAAATAAATGAGTTCAGAATGCGAACACAGCAATCTTTACACAAAGGCAAAGTATAGGCGAGACAGAGCACAAGACTTATCTTGCTTGGGTGACAGACCGAAGAAGAATGACGTACAGTACACAAACTTCGGCATCTTCCGTAGGCGGAAGTTGGGTGGGCGTCACGTGACTATCTTATGACTGCATTGGCCACAAAACTTCGGCCTGACAGAGCTGACTGACAGCCGTTTAATGCTATGGTCTGACATGGTATAGTATACGACGCCAAACAAGCTGACTTGGCATGACAATACA
>JADBJO010001473.1:345831-398331 GCA_016801955.1 Conus betulinus | reverse complement strand
ACTTCACTGACTTCAACTCTTCAGCTCTGTAGCACAAAAAAAAAAAGACTTCCTCAGAAAAGGTATTCGCCCTTATTCTGCACCATCTAAGCACAGGAACATCTCAGTGGCAACAAAGCTCCCCTCTCCAAATGAGGGTGTTGGGTCTGAGCCATGGCATACTGGTTAGAAAATTAGTACGGCTGGATTTTTTTACCATGAGAATCTCCTAGACCACCACACTTTCTCTACCCTCTGTGTCTGTATGTAATCAAATACCAGTCACCTGCTGAGGGCACTCTAATCCAATGTATATTGTGTTATGAATGTAGGAAAACACCCCAGTGCCCACCAGGCGAGCATCCTCCAGTATCCACAGAGCCTGACAACTACATTGTGGACACACCTACAGCACCCCAACAACCCCCAGATGTTCAGAATATAATGTGGAAGAAACAAGCCTTCTACTTACGCACCTTACTTCATGAATTATGTCATGGTGGATGTTGCTTCTGGAGAAGACTCTGCGTACAATGCCTGACTTGGTTCGCCTGAATGGTTTCACTGGATTCCAAACAACGTTTCCCGCTGGCCATGTGTTGCTCACACAGCAAAGCTGGCTTGCATGCAGATCCCCTCCCCCCCCCCCCCCCCCCCCCCCCCCCCCCCAGGACGTGACGGAGCAGCAAGAGAAGGCTACCCCTCCTCCTCCTCCTTCCCTCCCCACCAGCGGTCTCACCTGGGCGTGTGGTCGAGGAGGGTGAGGTAGGCAAACTGTTCCAGCAGGACAAGGTGCAGGGTGGTGGTGTTGCTGGCGGAGTTGACCAGCAGGTAGACCACCATGTGGCGCAGCCGGCTGTCCTCTTGGGGCAGCCCTGCCTTCACCCGTCCCGCCAGCTCCTGCAGTCGCTTCAGCTCACTGGCCGCCGCCTGGGTCACAGGTCACACACTGGCTCCATCATGTGCTCACTTACACACCAACGTAACAGATAACTGAAAGCTTTTCCTAGCCGTCTTCCATTCACCAGGGAAGGGAAAAACCAAAGAAAACCACACACACACACACACACACAGAAAAAAGAAAGAAAGAAATACACACATTTCTGCTTTCTGAGGATAAGCCTGCTGTTCAGTATCTCACTGAGTCTGAGTGAGCTGTACAGGTGCCGTGTTGTTTGTAAAGCGAAGAAGATTGCGTGTGACCAGACCCCACGTTCTTGCAAATCAGTATGACCTTCTTCAGTCAGGACTAAGATATCGATCGGTTAAATGCAAAAGTGTCAGATTTAAACAAAGTTTTATTCCCCTGTCCATTGATTTTATGAACCGAGGAGATGTTTAACTCTTTTGTCAATCGGGCGCCCGCTAGCGCCCAACCAGAAATCACACAGCCAAAACGCTGAGCGCCCTGCCAGCGCCCGGTAAAAACACAGTGGCAACAATGGGCGCCGCCATGTTTCTCGTAGAAAAGGAAGTCTCGCGAGAACGTGATTTCCTTCTTCCTGTAGCCATTTTCTACCGTCTGCAAAAAACCGTGAGTCAATACGTGCCGTGGTTCTCGAGTTACGAATTTTTAAGTTTTGAAGTTGAAATGCAGTTTTTCACCATGGCTTACCTTGATTTCTGCCGTTCTGTAATGAGATTTAATGATGGAGATACTGCGATTTGTAGAATTTACGGCATAAGACTTAGTGAAAGTGCTGGGTGATGAAGCTTAGAGTGACCTTGATTTCGACTGGGATGAGGTTCAAGGTATGATGAGCAACGATTCGGAAGAAAATTCTGAAGAAGAAGATTTTTTTTTTCCCCCGAGTAAATGGCTCATGTGACATTCTTCAAACTTACGATATAGCAATATATATATTCGTAGGAATTTTAAAAATTATTTTCATTTCATTCTTCCTTTCCTCTCTCTTTTAAATTATTTTTTAAATTGAGTAACCATGTTCAAATTACGGAGTTACCTATCTTGCCGATGGTTTTCGCGGTGTTACTAAGCTCGGATAAGTGCATACTGAAGAGGGTTAATTGAAATCCAAATTCCTTTATATGAATACATGTCATATGTGAGAAAATGGGTAATGTTACTAAATTATTGTTTATTTGCTGTGAATGTGTATGACCACAAATTAATTTCTCAACCTGAGATAATAAAGTTTACTTGACTTGACTTGACTTGACTTCCCTGTGTAAAGGCAGAACAAAACTGGAAAGAAACTATTCACTGCGAAGACTGACAGAGAAGACATGAACAGTCTAAAATTTCATGAATTTCATGATTTCATACACAGAGAAAAAAAAAAAAAAAAAAAAAAGGGGGGGGGGGGGGGGGAGTTATGCCCCCCAAAGAAAACAACAACACATAAAGAAACGCTCATAAGGACTCCTTATCCAACACGTGGATGCAGGCATTCTGATCAAACTTTTTTCTTAAATTCAGATCAAAAGGGATCTGCTTCAGCTTCCACAATCTATTTCAGCCAGAGAGAGACAGGTGCAAGGGAAATAACTAGCATCACCTTTGAAGCTCCGAAACCATTTCTGTGGAATACCGCATGATGAAAGTGAAACTAGCATGGGTGATGTACAGTGTATGTGGAATGCCACGTGACAGTGAAACCAGCATGTACAGTGAATAGTTATGTGGAATGCTGCATGAAACTGAAACCAGCGTGTACCATGTTACACAGGGTTCCTACAGACTCCCAAGAACAAAATTCAAGGAGTTTTCAAGGAGTTTTAAAGAAGGGTTTATTTCAAGGTAAGAGGTGGCACGAAAATTAAACCATTGTTCTTTTAAAAACTTCTTCTTCATTTTTTTTCTATTGTTTGTGTTTTTTAAAAAAAAAAATGGAAAAAAAACCATTTGGGTAATTCCAAAGCTTGTGTGATTTGGGGACCACAAATGGGGGCAAAATGATGAAAAATGAAAAAAAAAAAAAAAAGGTTCATGACAAAAACTGTATTTGTATCATAGCAGACATGTAGGCACTTGAAACATGACTTTTCTTGTTTTGCTGAGCTGTAGTAATGCAGTTACAAAAGGATTTGTATATATTGTTTTGCTGAGCCAAAGTAATGCAATTACAAATTATTATTATATATTATATATATTATACTATTATATATATATATATCTAAACAGCTCTTTTTTCAATAATTTTTTTCCATATGGTAGCCATCAGGCTTCGTGTTTCATTGCTTTCGAATTATTCCAATAGAAATAGCAAATGATATGTGCTGTTTTGACTTACAAATGAGATATAATTGCATGCAGAAATCATTTCTGATCAAAAAAAAAAAAAAAAAAAATTACCAAGCTAGCTAATCTGGATCCAGAGATATTGTACTCCATGCACATCAAAAGTTGTTGAAAAAAGTCATTTTGAGAAAACGGCGTTTGAAAATAAAGAAGTCAAGCAATTTACACACATAACCTCCTTCAAATAAAGTCCTGTTTTACTACGAAAAATGTGAAAATAGGCAAAATGAACGCCACAGATGATTTCACAGACTTTCTTGAGCACAAAAATACATAAAACCCAAAACACGATTTTTGAAAGAAATGGTCAAATTTTCGTGCCACCTCTCTCCTTAAGACTACACTACTTGCATAAAAATTGAAAAAAAAATGAAATGGCAGTGAAAAAAAAAATCATTTTAAAAACAATTTTTAAAAAACATTGTCACGATCCTGGATTGTCATTGGCGACTTAATCAAGGGTGATAATTTGTAACTTCATCAATTTTGATGAAGTTACAAATTATCTCCCTTGGTAAAATCACAGACAATCCAGAATCGCAATGTTTGTAGACATTTGTTTTCAAAACAGTTTTCATTAATTAACCTGAACGCAGAAAAATCAAACTGCCATTTCTTTTTGCCACATTAAAGATTTTTGGAGCTGATGGCTTGATTTTCAAAGGTTTTCAAGGGTTTGGTCAACAGAGCCACATTTTATTGATTTTCAAAGGCTTTCAAGGTCTTGAAATTCCCTGTCAGAATTCAAGGAGTTTCAAGGAGTTGAACCCTGCAACAGGTATGCGTATGAAACCAGCATGTACATGTACAGTGTATGTGGAATGCCGCATGGACAGTGAAACCAGCATGTACCATTTACAGTATATGTGGAATGCCACGTGAAAGTGAAACCAGCATGTACCATGTACAGTGCATGTGGAATGCCACGTGGAAGTGAAACCAGCATGTACATGTACAGTGTACCGCATGTATGAAACCAGCTGGAAGTGCCGCATGAAAAGTGAAACCAGCATGTGCCATTACAGTGTATGTGGAATGCCGCATGAAAGTGAAACCAGCATGTGCCATGAACACCAGCTTGTACCTTGTAAAGCATGTACATGTGTGTATGTGGAATGCCGCGTGAAAGTGAAACCAGCATGTACCATGTACAATGAATGTGGAATGTGGAAAGTGCCACATGTACCATGAAATGTGAAACCAGAAAGTACCTTGTACACTGTACATGTACATCCATGCAGCACTGTGCCAGACCAAAGATGGTTGTAAGTGTACTTTCCTAGTGCAGCGACAGGGGTCAATCAGATGGATGACTCCAACAGTTGGAGACAGTCAACGTACCTGGGTCAGAACAGTTGCGGGGGACCCTGACTCCAGGAAGTTAGCGACGTGTTCCACCGCCCTCACCGTGTCGGGAAAGGACAGCTGGGCGTGGCAGTTGGGTAATGACGACTGGGCAGCTGGCTCATCTGACTGGACGATGCTATCAAATCTGCATGGGGAGGAAAACAGTGGGTCTGTCTACACAAAAATGTGAGGAAGGTGTGACATTTACAGAAAGTGTCGTTGCTGTGTATTAACTTCTATACAGATCAGACCATGAATAGGTCAAGGATTTTTCTCAGACATATCTGTCTGAACAAGTTTCTCATTCCTATTTTGTCTGAAAACAATATCTTTTCCAATCAGGAACCATACACATAAAAAGGCAAGAAAGAAAGGACCAAAATCGATGCCTGCACATCTCACAAAGATTCCCAAAGTGATCCCCCTGGACTCCTATGTCTCATTCCATTTAGTGAATTGTAAATCAGTTCCTTTGCTTTGCCTTAGGCAAGGGAACATGCCTACCTATTGCGTAGGTCTTGTACTTCAACTATGGATCTCCACCAAAGGTCTTCAAGCTGGCCTTGAGTTTTCAAGTTCAGACTTCTTCTGGCTTGCTGTCTCAGAGCTGTATGTCCAATGAGAATGGCAGGAAAGCCTCTAGGATGGCTGTTTTGCTCCAGACTTTTTGCTCACAGAAGCATTCAGAAGTTCTACTCGTAAATAAACTCAGCTGAACCTAGTGGCAGCTCTGGTTCACCGATTTTGGTCGGAGTTGACTAACGCTCCGAGCCCTGTGCCAACCAGATGGGACCAATATATGGAGCAAGGCAAGCACCCTCCCCAGAACACTTTCTGTCTCTCTCCTTCTTCTCTTAGTAGATGGGTTGTCATGGCTCTAGAGCTCTGATCTCACCATGGCTGAGGAAATGGCAAGCCAAACCCACTGCTCAGACACTCCACTGAGTTCTATGTATAAGACATTCAGGCAGTCTGGTCAAGAATTGGACACAAAGTGGGAGAAGTCCATTCAAAGCCTTTCAGAAGTGAGACTGATCGTTCTCACGAGAATGGACAAGGGAGCGAATAGCCACAAAGTCCAACCTCAAAAGATAGCTACCAGTCGAACTTACTGAAATTTTTAACACAAAGACTGTACACTGTTCCACATCAGAAGTAATATCTACACAGGAAATCTTTGAGAAAAGAGAAGGGAGGGATGATAATTATCATGTGTGAAATCATCATATTACAATATTCCTAGAGATATCATATAATGGTGAATCAAACTGATGCTTAAAAAAGGAACAGACCTTAAATTTTTCTGACCCACAGAAATAATAACAACAACATAAACTTGTTGAGCATTTTTATTCCACTAAACTTAAAACACTTTATATGATGGTAACAACAAATGAAGGAAGCAAACAAACAAGTCAACGAAGGAATGAATAACACACACACACTCAAACTCGCACACACACTCAGAAAAAAAAAAAAAAAAAATACAGCGGGGATCTAGAACTGTCCAGAAGGGGTGGCAGTGGGGACCTAGGGGGTTATTCCTACGACTTTCCCCCATCACTAAACTCTTAAGTAATCTCAATTCCACTTTCCCTTCCCAGCAAGCCTCCCTGATATTCTACAGAACACCCAGGACACACTCATGGCACCCACTGGGTTTGGACTGGCAAGAAGCAGGGGACCCCTCACTGTCGCTGACCGCCTTGCGGGCCTGCTCGGCATCCCACTCCTCCATCTCCTGGTTGAACACCTTGTTGTCCAGGGCAACCTCCTCCTGCAGGTGACGTGGCAACATCTCAATGGACTCCAGGATCTGGGTCACGCTGTTGGACGCCGAGGAGGAGGCCTCTGCTCTCTCTGTGGGGGCAGACAACAGCAACAATGTGAATCAAAATGTGTTTAACACACAAGACTTTTCTAGTCAGAGCTGACAAAATTCATTCATGCTGTCTGAATACTGAAAACTTGCGCAAAAACTTGGAATCCTTTTAACACTAACTTTATGAGAGGTAGTGTGTGTGATTTTATCCTTTTTTTTCTTCAAAATACTTTATACATCAATAGAGACATAAGACGGTAAAACCATCCTTCCTTCAAGTTTTGAGAAAACTGAAACGTACGTATGAAAAAGAACTTCACAATCAACATGATGTCAAAGATTTTTTAGAATGAAGGGGCAAACTACTTGCCTCTCAAATTCCAAACTGACATAGTGATCTCTTGTGTCTGTTTTTTTGTTTTCCAAACTAAATGGGATGTATTAAAAAAAATATCAAAACGACACCGCTACATTTCAACAAGTTTTTATGAAAGACATTACTTCATTTCTGAAAACATTGTAGAATGTAGACAGTATCAGTCGAGAGAGAGAGAGAGAGAGAGAGAGAGAGAGAGAGAGAGAGAGACAGACAGACAGACACACACACACACACACACACACACACAGAGACAGACAGACAGACAGAGAGAGAGGGAGACTGGGTTGGAGAAGAGAGGGGGAGGAGGGTTAGGGTTAGGGTTAGCCGATGGAGAAAAAAAAAAAATGTTCTATAATAATTAAACCGTTTCCTTCTGATTTTGTCATTGTTGACCAATTCATCAACAACAGTCTGCATGTTTCATGTGAATAACATATTGAAATGTAAATGCCAATGTTGGGCATGGGGTATTGCAACAGACCATGATGAAAAAAAAGTTGATGAAGAAAAAAAAAACATAAGTAAATCTGAAATGTGGACAGGAAGGCAAGCAGGAGAAATAATGGCAAGGACAATCTGGTGCTGGTGTCCCCCCGCTGCAGGCGTGCCATACACAACAGCCACACACACAGAGCTGATCAAAGTCAGGACACTCAAAACACTGCCACTGTTCTACCAGCTGAAGGGGGAACCTGGAATGGTGATGGCAGAGAGAAAGGAGAAGAAGCTGGGAAGAAAGGGCAGGTAACTCTTTAAAGCCAAATTCCTTAATATGACCTGACAAAAACAAACCAACAAAAAAACAAGATAAAATAAAATAAAAGGAAATAAACAAATAAATAAATAAAACAATAATAATAATAATAATAATATGCATATCAGTTACTCCAGCTCTTTAGAACATGGGGTTTTTCTTCTCCCTTTGCAACAGAGACAAATGGGTCTCTGTGACGGATGATCTTGATGAGATTACCAGGTCTGCACTAAACACATCCCAAGACAAGAGATCATGTAGTTCTGAGCTCCAGAATCCCTCCCCTCTCCAAAAACAAAAAAAAAAGAAAAGAAAGACAAGATGCAAAGCATATAAACGTACTCCCAGTTTTTCCTGAATATGCATGAGATATTCCATAAACAGGAAAAAAACTGTCTAGGGCTGGTGTAACCGTTAGCAATGGCTATTCTGGTAAACATCGGCCATCAACTGTGACCTATAATGAACATACTTACAAATTTTCAGAAAGATCGGCCAAGCGCTTTCTGAGATTTTCCATAAAGAAGAAAAACCATTACGGGCCGTTAGTAACGGCTATAACGGAAAACTTAAATACCGGGCATCATCCTTGACCCATAATGAACATATCTACAAATTTTCAGAAATATCGGTCACGTACTTTCTGAGATATTCCATAAAGACGAAAAAAACCGTTACAGGCTGTCACAGCTGTAAGTAACGCTATAACGGTAAACTAAAACATTGGGCATCATCTGTGACCCATAATGAACATACATGCTACTTTTTCAAAAGATCGGCCAAGTACTTTCGGAGATATTCCATAAAGAAGAAAAACCGTTACAGGCCGATACAGCCGTTAGTAACAGTATAACAGTAAAGTTCACAAAAGATCATCCAAATACTTTCGAGATATTTCCTAAAGAAAAAAAAAAGTTACAGGCCGTTACAGCCGTTAGTAATGGCTATAACAGTAAACTACAAAATCGGGCATCATCCGTGACCCATAATGAAAATACCACAAATTTTCACAGAGATCGGCCAAGTACTTTCTGAGATATTCCATGAAGAGAAACAAACACCATTACAGCCATTAGTAACGGCTATAACGGTAAACTAAAACATTGGGCATTATTCATGACCCATTATGAACATACCTGCTAATGTTCACAAAGATCGACCGAGTACTTACTTTCTGAGATATTCCATGAAGAAGAAAAAGCGTTCCAGGCCATTACAGCTGTTAGTATAATGGTAAACTAAAACATCAGGCATTATTCGTGACCCATAATGAACATGCCTACAAATGTTCACAAAGATCGGCCAAGCGCTTTCTGAGATATTCTATAAAGAAGAAAAACCATTACAGCCGTTATCAATGGATATAACGGATATACTAAAACATCGGGCATCATCCATGACCCATAATGAACATACCTGCTAATTTTCACAAAGATTGGCCAAGTACTTTCTGAGATATTCCATGGAGAAGAAAAAGCGTTACAGGCCGTTACAGCCGTTAGTAACGGCTGTAATGGTAAACTAAAACATCGGGCATCATCCTTGACCCATAATGAACATACCTACAAATTTTCAGAAAAATCGGCCCGGTAGTTTTGATTGGAGCGAGTGGAACACATTTTTGACCATGGATGGACAGACACACAGACAGCATTTCTTTGTTCCAATTCTAAAGTACTCCCTGTTCTTTAAGAACTAGGAGTACAAAAAACAAAACTCTGGTTGAAAATATATGTGACCTAATCAAAACAGGTATAGGCAAGACACAGCAAACAATCTAGCACTTTTCCTTTGTTGTGTTAGGCCAGACACTGAAAAGAAGTGCACTTTTTCTTTGTTGTGTTTGGCCAGACAATGAAAAGAAGTGCACTTTTCCTTTGTTGCGTTTGGCCAGACAATGAAAAGAGGTGCACTTTTCCTTTGTGTGTGTTTGTCCAAACAATGAAAAGAGGTGCACGTTTCCTTTGTTGTGCTTGGCCAGACAATGAAAAGAGCTGCACTTTTCCTTTGTTGTGTTTGGCCAGACAATGAAAAGAGGTACACTTTTCCTTTGTTGTGTTTGGCTAGACAATTAAAAGAGATGCACTTTTCCTTTGTTGTGTTTGGCCAGACACTGAAAAGAAGTACACATATCTCAGTATTTAAAGGAAGACCAATAAACTGTCAGAATGGTCTGTCTTCCAGCAGCGTCTTAATAGTGTGTTGGCCATTCAATCCTGATCAAACTGAACCAGGCACACTGGCAACATTACCTTGCATCTGTTCGACAGAGTCAGGCTTATGACACCAAACAATGACTCCATGTTTTTATCCCCTTTTGTGTGGAAAAGGCAACTCAACAGGCATCAATGAGAACAGGGCACATCAAAAACAGGAATATCAAAAACGATCTTAACAAGTTGGACATCATGAACAAATATATCATCAGCACTGGCGCTACCTCTTCCTTTCATGGGACGCATCTCTTCCTGAAAAAAGTTAACCATGTTGTCATTTACGTTCCTGTTCACAATGCCCTCCCCACCCCACCCCCCCAATCACCAACACTTTACGAATATAATTACACACAAAAAAACTTATTTCCCTTTACGACTGCCACAGATGCACCACCGCATCCAAATCACACCTCCTGCTCAGTCACTTGTGCTGGAAGCTCAAGGTGGTGCCTCCTCCAGTCTGTCCTTGTGGGCAGGAAGAACAGACAGCGGAATATGTGCTCCCAAACATGCCCATTACACAAACAGCCAAGAAGAAAGGTGTGGCCAACAGAGACAGCTCCAAGGACGAAGCTCTACAGCAATCTACAAAAGCTGGAGAACATGGCACTATTCATCACAAGGGCCGGACTACAGAGCCAGCTCTAAGGACGAAGCTCTACAGCAATCTACAAGAGCTGGAGAACATGGCACTATTCATCACAAATACCGGACTTACAGAGCCAGCTCTAAGGACGAAGCTCTACAGCTATCTACAAGAGCTGGAGAACACAACACTATTCATCACATGGGCAGGACTGACCCCACAGACCAAGGCGTTCCCAAAGAAGGCACCTGCTCCTCCTCACCTGGGCAGTCCTGTATCCTGGAGCGGTCCACATACATCAGGCAGTAAGCGCTGGCATTGTGGTACCCGCCCACACTCTCCCTCTCCAGCTCCTCCCAGGACGACTCTGTCACCGTGATGTCGTTGAACTTGAGCCAGCATCCACGCAGCTGGTCATAGATGAAGGCCCAGTAGTGGCCACTGGCCGCCTGGCCCTCATGCACCAGCACAGCATGCAGGTGGGGAACTGAGACACGCAATGACACAGTTACAGTTTACACCCAGCACAGTGTGCAGGAAGACAGACAGCAATGACACAGTTAAAGTTTACACCAGCACAGCGTGCAGGAAGCATGGGAACTGAGACACGCAATGACACAGTTAAAGTTTACACCAGCACAGCGTGCAGGTAGCATGGGAACTGAGACATGCAATTACACAGTTTAAATTTACACCAGCACAGTGTGCAGGTGGCATGGGAACTGAGACATGCAATGACACAGTTTTACAGTTTACACAGCACAGCGTGTAGGTGGTACGGGAACTGAGACACACAATTACATAGTTACAGTTTACACCAGCACAGCATGCAGGTGGTAGGGAAACTGAGACACGCAATTACACAGTTACAGTTTACATGTAAAATGTTGTCTGGGAACAATGATAAAGTTTCATTTCAATTTTTTGAAGCCCAAATCCACTGTAAATTCTATGATCCATTTCCTTTCATTTTTTTTTTTCTTTTAATAAAAGGTTATTCTCATTTCAAAACCAAAGGAACTTTTTTTCAGTTACACAAACACAACTTATGCCGTCACCCTATGTAAACAGAGTTGACATGAAAATGACCTATGGACTAAAGCGTCTACTGTGAACACACAACCACTGTCACTGTGTGCATCTCGTGGTCTGCTGTTCCTAACCAAGCTCACCTCAGGCATACATCTGGGCTGTCACACCATCAAAATTAAAAATCTCAGATACAGACAGAATGAATGAAAGGGTGAAGGAAGTGTAAACAGATACAGGAGAGATGGAGACAGTGAAGGGAGTGTCAAGAGATACAGAAGGAGAGAATGAGACAGTGAAGGAAGTGTAAAGAGATACAGAAAGACAGAAGGAGACGGTGAAGGAAGTGTAAAGAGATACAGAAAGACAGAAGGAGACGGTGAAGGAAGTGTAAAGAGATACAGAAGGACAGAAGGAGACAGTGAAGGAAGTGTAAAGAGATACAGAAGGACAGAAGGAGAGTGAAGGAAGTGTAAAGAGATACAGAAGGAGACAGTGAAGGAAGTGTAAAGAGATACACAAGAACAGAAGGAGACGGTGAAGGAAGTGTAAAGAGATACAGGAGAGAAGGAGACAGTGAAGGAAGTGTAAAGAGGTACAAGGAGGAGACAGTGAAGGAAGCGTAAAAAGATACAGATGGAGAGAAGGAGACAGTGAAGGAATTGTAAAGAGATACAGGAGAGAAGGAGACAGTGAAGGAATTGTAAAGAGATACAGAGGGAGAGAAGGACAGTGAAGGAATTGTAAAGAGATACAGAAGGAGAGAATGAGACAGTGAAGGAGTGTCAAGAGATACAGAAGGAGAGGAGACAGTGAAGGAAGTGTAAAGAGAGATACAGAAGGACAGAAGAGACAGTGAAGGAAGTGTAGAGAGGTATAGAAGAAGAGAAGGACACAGTGAAGGAAGTGTAAAGAGACACAGAAGGAGAGAATGAAACAATGAAGGAAGTGTAAAGAGATATAGAAGGAGAGAATGAGACAGTGAAGGAAGTGTAAAGAGATACAGAAGGAGAGAATGAGACAATGAAGGAAGTGTAAAGAGATACAGAAGGAGAGAATGAAGGAAGTGTAAAAAGACACAGAAGGAGAGAATGAGAGGATAAAGGAAGTGTAAAGAGATACAGAAGGACAGAAGGAGACAGTGAAGGAAGTGTAAAGATACAGAAGGAGAGGATGAGACAATGAAGGAAGTGTAAAGAGATACAGGAAAGAAGGAGACTGTAAAGGAAGTGTAAAGAGATACAGGAAGAAAGGAGACCGTAAAGGAAGTGTAAAGAGATACAGAAGGAGACAGTGAAGGAAGTGTAAAAAGATACAGAAGGAGAGAAGGAGACAGTGAAGGAAGTGTAAAGAGATACAGAAGGAGACAGTGAAGGAAGTGTAAAGAGATACAGAAGGACAGAACGAGATAGTGAAGGCAAGACAAGACAGGAGGCATGGGCAGGATGAATGGCAAAGAACTCACTTTCTGCATGGATTCATCGGAGTACATCTTGTCCAACTTTGTTTCCAAGATGGATATCATCGACTGGAGCTCTGAAACCCACCACAATTAGAAAAATTCTATTATTCATTATATTCAAGTAGGTTCAGCTCTAATATACCAATGTTAATAAATCAGCTGGAACTTTACCAATAAAAGACATAAATAACAAAAAGCTAAAGCACGCACATACATGTGCAAGTGCACACACACACACACACACACAAAAGTTGATTTTTTTTTAGTTTTTCCCCCGCACCCACACACACAAAAGTGTGGATGCAGGGGAAACTCAGAAAGTCAACTCACAAAAGAACAATAAAATTATGGTCAAGCCAGAAAATAAAGACAAAAAGTACATTACCAGAAATTCATTACAGCACACCCGGAGATCTGAACCAGTGATACCAGTCATTAAGGCAGTGGTTTAGTCAGATTAAATGTAAGAAATGCAGAGAACATACAATGCTACAGATTAACAACCATTATACTCAGCTCCTCAAACAGGGACCTAAGCAGTGCTGCAGATTAACCACCATTACACTCAGCTCCTGTAACAGGGGACCTAAGCAGTGCTGCAGATTAACCACCATTACACTTAGTTCCTGTAACAGGGGACCTCAGCAGTGCTGCAGATTAACCACCATTACACTTAGTTCCTGTAACAGGGGACCTAAGCAGTGCTGCAGATTAACCACCATTACACTTAGTTCCTGTAACAGGGGACTTAAGCAGTGCTGCAGTCAGCAGCCACTGTGCTCAGCTTCTCAGCTCCAGATTTAAAACCAAAGGACAGAGAAGAAGAGGAAAAAGGAACTTTCCACCCAACTGAAAGTAGTTTTCTCGTGTAAAACTGAAAGTAGTTTTCTGGTGTACTCACCTGTCCAAACCAGCACCTTAATCCTATTCTGCATGAATCACACCTTGCCTCCTCTAGACTCCCTAGCACTGTGGGAGAGAGAGGGAGCTATACCTGTACCTGTCATCACCTGTGCTCAAACTGCACAGTGATAACAGTCTTTCTTATCTTTAATATAATCTTAATATTAATAATAACAACAATGATCTTTCTTGACATAAGGCCTTCTGTCTTGTGCACAACTCACTCAGTTTATGTAGTTTTCTTCGACTGTGTAGATAACTGTGTGTGTGTGTGGGGGGGGGGGGGGGGGGGGGGGGGGGGGGGGGGGGGGGGGGGGGTTCTTTGTGTTTGGAAAACTAATTACTTGTCAAATTAAGCTTTTGTTGTAAAATTCTATTTTCTCATATCTACCTGTCAAATCAATTGGCAAGTTACCGAAAAGGATGATGAGCAGAACGTTTCACTTTCAGCAAGAAAGTCAGGACCACCTCATTTGATCTTGCTTTGGAAGCCGAAACACTGGTTATTCTGAACCGACCGATGAATTGGAATATGAAAGTATGCATGAGAAGGATCCAAACGGACATCCAAATCTCATGGAAGAGTGGAGCCTTTTCCCTGGCAAACTGTGGAGGGAAACATACATGTACAAAACAGCTCAGTGTTATCACTGACTTCCGTTTGTCACTCTTCGTGAAAGAAAAATAGGATGGTAAAGAAAAAAAAATGCCGAGGAAAAGCCAACGAAACAGGCACAGTTTGACTTGAAATTGCACACAAAAGTTTGCAAGAACTGTTGCTCTTTGGTCAAAACCTCCAACACAGTTACATTCTCCAAATGAAATTTTGTCTCCAGAATTTTTCTGGACCTTTTTCTTTCTTCTTTAGTCTGTCCTCTTTTCGCAAAATGTGTCCAAAATACTGCAAAATCATAACGGTAAACAAGTCTGCTTTCCACTTTATGTCCGCTCCCCCTGTTCCCCCCCCCCCCTCCCCCCAACCGATTCATCATCATATGAACAACACAGACCCCTTACCTCTGACATCACTCTCCACCTCCTGCCGCCACCGGCGCAGGCAGCCCTGCAAGACGCGCAGCTCGGCATCGCTGACCTGCTTGGGGGTGGGGCACAGTCCAGGGGCGGTGCTGCCATCCCCCCCAGCTAGAGGCCCCGACAGGGAGCCAGGTACTCCACAGTGAAGGAGTTGGAGGCAGAGGGGGCTGAGGAATGCTGGGGGGTGGAGGTGGCCGACATCTCGGGCGTGGCCTGTAGCGACGTGTTGGAGACACGATGTTGGAGTGGGCAATACTCGAGCTGTGGTAGAGGACACACAAGGAACGATACAGTGCATGGTAAAAAGGACAAAACAGGAAAACAGCACAAAAAACAAGAAAAGAACAAACAAAACATTCCATAGATTCCACATGTCTGCTTAAATTCTGAAATGTCTTATGACTGCAGCTTTAAGTATCATTCACCCTCCCCTCCCCCCATCACCACCACCCACCCCCCCTTCCCCACACACATTCACACAATCCCCCATCCAAGCAAGTTCATCGGGGCTGTCTTTGGACAGACATGTTGGCATTTTTTGGAGGGGGGGTGTTCATGCACGTTGGCTGCAGGATCATGCAGTGACTGTCATCAGCAGGGGGCTAGGCAGGTGGTGTCCTGCACGTGCTGGGTCAGAAAAAGGCACTTCTGAACACCACTGAAGTGACTCCACAGTTGTGAAACACTGTGTGTCCACTGGAGGGCTGCCTCAAGACCACTCGACACTGACTGCTGCCTGAGGATTGCTGATGCCAGGGCAACTGCCAGGTTGTGGTTGAAGATGGGGAAGTGGGATACGCTGTGAGGGGGTACTGCTACTGGGGTGAGACAGAGGGTGGGACAGCAAAAATCAGATCGCTGTTACCTGAATCCTCATTTCTTTTCCCTCCCCCTGAATACACTGTGCCTCGCTTCATTGGGGTGCAACCTTAACACCAACCACAACAACGTCACAACACACCTTACCAACCACAACAATGTCACAACACACCTTGCCAACCACAACAACGTCACAACACACCTTGTCAAACACAACAACGTCACAACACACCTTGCACCTTACTTCGTTGGGGTGCAACCTTAAACACCAACCACAACAACGTCACAACACACCTTAACCTTACCAACCACAACAACGTCACAACACACCTTACCAACCACAACGACGTCACAACACACCTTGCACCTTACTTCATTGGGGTGCAACCTTAACACCAACCACAACGTCACAACACACCTTGCACCTTACTTCATTGAGGTGCAACCTTAAACACCAACCACAACAACGTCACAACACACCTTACCAACCACAACAACGTCACAACACACCTTGCCAACCACAACGACGTCACAACACACCTTACCAACCACAACAACATCACAAACACACTTGCCAACCACAACAACGTCACAACACACCTTACAACCACAACAACGTCACAACACACCTTACCATCCACAACAACGTAACAACACACCTTACCAACCACAACAACATCACAACACACCTTGCCAACCACACAACGTCACAACACACCTTGCACCTTACTTAACTGGGGTGCAACCTTAAACACCAACCACAACAACGTCACAACACACCTTACCACCACAACAACGTCACAACACACCTTACCAACCACAACAAACGTCACAACATACCTTGCCAACCACAACAACGTCACAACACACCTTGCCAACCACAACAACGTCACAACACACCTTGCCAACCACAACAACGTCACAACACACCTTGCCAACCACAACAACATCACAACACACCTTGCACCTTACTTCATTGGGGTGCAACCTTAGACACCAACCACAACAACGTCACATTTCCCAAGGAGCATACTATTCTAATGGGAGTGAACTCCTGATACAGTGCTGATGATGAACCATCCAAAAAAAAAACCTCAGTAATTCAAACCTTATCTTGAGGTGCATGCAAGTGATTAACTCATATTTCATGAACAAAGCAACCACCAATCTATCTTACTCCCTCTCATGCCATTCTTTAACTACACTGTTTACATTACTGATACTATTATTGTCACCGTCTACATTACTGTTACTATTATTGTCACTGTCTACATTACTGATACTATCATTGTCACCATTTACATTACTGATACTGTTATTGTCACTGTCTACATTACTCATACTATTACTGTCACCGTCTACATTACTGATACTATTGCTGTCACCGTCTACATTACTGATACAATTATTGTCACCGTCTACATTACAGATACAATTATTGTCACTGTCTACATTACTGATACAATTATTGTCACTGTCTACATTACTGATACAATTATTGTCACTGTCTACATTACTGATACTATTATTGTCACTGTTTACATTACTGATACTATTAGTGTCACTATCATCCTACAAAAGTACATCACGCCAATGGAAAACCACCTGCAAATTGCATCTGTCCAGCAGACCATCAAAGATCTAAAAAGATTTCTTTAAAACACATGGCCCTGATGGCGTTGGTCACTCACTTGAGACTAGTCTTGGGGGACTCCATTTCCACATCAGACAAAGAACCAGCAGCGGGACCTGGGGAGGGTGGAAGAATGGCCCATGGAGGAGGATGACAAGGAGGAAGTGGAGAAACTGGGTTTGCTCTCAGCAAACTCCAGGGTGTACTGCAGGACGTCATGCAAAGGACATCGCTTGTTGCCAGACCCATAGTTCATGAACCTGAAACACACACGTCTTGTGTTTGCCTGGTGTATCAACTTCTAGTTGCCACAACAAAGATGAGAAACTCCGCTTAACCTGCTGACTGTGATGGGCCACGATCGTGGCTTTACCGCCTAACTGCGATGGGCCACGATCGTGGCTCTGACGAGAACCGTTATACCACCGCCGCTAAACATCCGGGTTGATCAGTTCAGGTGACTTGTTGGTATTCATTGTGCACCGGCAACCCTTGTCAGTCAGTTATCTCGAAGATTTTCGTCTGTTTTGACTGAAATAATGAATGAATCAGCGACCAAGTTGAGCAGGAGTTGTGTAGAAGTGGCACGAGTGAAGAATCAGTTGCCGAAGGCAGTAGTAACGAACGAAAGCAAAGCAGGTGAGTTGACAAACTTCGATTATTTGTTTGTCGAGTGATGGAACACTTGCTGCGTGCGGTTATTGGTTATTTTTTACATTTGTTGGTCCGCCACATGAAGGAAGGGGGGATGGAGGGGGCAGGGTACATGGTACTTACTTACAGGAATGATAGGCTTTGGCCTGATCAAACTAGAAGATCGTTTCTGGGTGATTATAGGTGTTCTGAAAGCACTTTAGAAATGAATAAAAGTGGTGATTTGAAGAGAACAATTTTATAACTTTGTTTGTTTTTTTTAGTTTGGAAACAGTGTGGGCATGTCACAAGTGGGCGTGTCTCCAATGAAAGCTATAGCCCTTCCCCTTCCTTATATGCTAGTGATTCAGATCTTATTTTTGTTTATGATTTTAGCATGACTTCATTTTTCATAGAATGAATAAGTAATGCTGTTCATATTTTTTCTTTCTGAAAATCTGACTAATTAGTGGAAACTGGGTCAAGCTCTCTGTAACAACTCTTGCACCATTATGAAACAGTGAAATGAACAGAAGACTTAGGATATATGTTTTCTTGTGTGATCCAGGATCTGGAAGCACTACTGCAGAGGAGAGTGATGCTGAGAGAGGAGGTCAAGAAAGAGAGGAACTGTGTTGCTGGCCATCCTACTTGTCTGCACTCTCCGGCTGGGAATGTTCTGGATGTCACGTGGGACTCTGCCCCAAGTGCTTTTCAGCCTTCCACAGAAGACCAAGGCCCTAACTTTGTTCTGTGTCTTTCAAGGACATATTCTTGTTTTCTGTCAAGTTTCAAGTGTTTTGACATTCAAGCAGGAAAACTGCGGTGTTTCAAAAACAATGTGGCGGACGTTTTGGATTACCTTTTCGCCAATGTTCTGGATTACACTGTGAAGAATATCTTCAGCTGCCATAAATTATTTTTTTCAGATTCCTCATTATCTCTAGTTTACAAAAAAAATATATAATTTTACCTATCTAGCTTCAAGACAAACCTGCACAAAAACCCCATTTCTTTATATAGTGAAATTTGATTGTCCGGATTCTGAATACAGGTACATCATTTGAGGCACAATTCATTATACATAGCTCAAGTCAAGAGAATTATCATCTTTCCCATGTTTCCAGCACATATTTTTCTTCATTTTATCTCCAGTCTGAAGTGTTTAGGTAGTACAGACAGAAAAAGTGTGCCTCTCCTAACATTTGACTTAGTTTTCAAATAACTTTTTCAGAAATTTTGTCTGCTTATATTTTGATGTCAGTCTCCAAGTAGGTACCACCTACAGTATTTTCAGTTATTTCACTAGATTCTACATCTCTAGTTTCTAAAAATGAATAGGTTTGCATATCTAGTAATATGTATGCAGAAGCCAAATTCTGAAGTGTGATGTGTGATGAGTTTCCCCGTCCCAGATTTTAACTACATTTCTTTAAAGTATAAATTGATATACAGAGCACTGTGAGGGTTAAATTTTTTTTTTTCGCAGAATTATATGAGAATTATCTGCATTATATAAAAAATAATCTTTTCACGACCATGAAAAATCATAAAACAACTGACTATATTTTTGATTAATCTACAGCTGTGGAGACAGTTGTGTATAAACAATGCTGTTAATTTACAAACCTGTTTTTCTATCTTGTGTGTGTGTGTGTGTGTGTGTGTGTGTGTGTTTACATCTGTGTGAACTTTGTTTCTCTGTGTGCATATAAAACTACAGCACAGAACCACACACACACACACATTTACTCACAATCACAAAATACCACAAGAATGTGATTTGATGAAAAGCAACAAAGGACAGGGAAAACAGAAGGTGCGAAAAGGGGAGGGGGGGGGGAGGGGGGGAAGAAACAGGACAAAAAAGACAACACAGGAGGCGTGGACACGAGACGAATGAACAGGGTTATCTTGAGAAGAAAAATGTGAGACGGACCAGGACTTTAAAAAAAAAATTTTGAAACACTACATAAGTTCAAGTCAGCGTGAATGCCTGGCTACATACTTATCTAGTCTGGCCTGGACAGTTGTCAGCTGTTCTTTCAATTTGCGTGACTCTTCCCTCCGCCGTCTGGTGATGGTTTTGTTGCTTTCTAAATACCTGGAACAAGCAACATGCACTCTAAGCCACGGATTGCTTCCACAGGTCTTGGCAGCACTTCAGCTGCATCTGCTGAAGAACACAATCAAAATGACTAGTGAATGAACATAACAAAAATGCTTCTGCAGGTACAGATGCAAGCACTCTATATGAGCCCACATGCATACATGCATCTTTGAAGAGTGAAGGAAAAAGCTTGGCCCATTACCATTGGTAAGATGGATTTCAACTGGAAAGAAGGAATTCAGTGAGCCATAAATTCTTCCCGGGTCAAAGTAGCTCATGGTCAATTACTAATTCTTTTTTTTGTTAAAACTAAATGGAAGGAAGTATGGAGCACAGTCCTATATCATCAAGTCTCAGACCAGGGGGGGCTTCCATGGTGTCATCTTTGCATCATAATTAAAAATGGCTTCAAGATACCATGGCCCTTCTATGGCCTGATCCTGACGTGAACTTGGTTTTCTATCTCCTTCCATCACTGTGCCTCGGTGCCTCAAGTGTTTCAGTGCTGGGTGCCTCAAGTCTTTCAGTACTGGGTGCCTCAAGTGTTTCAGTGCTGGGTGCCTCAAGTGTTTCAGTGCTGGGTGCCTCAAGTCTTTCAGTGCTGGGTGCCTCAAGTGTTTCAGTGCTGGGTGCCTCAAGTGTTTCAGTGCTGGGTGCCTCAAGTCTTTCAGTGCTGGGTGCCTTCAGTCTTTCAGTGCAAGGTGCCTTCAGTCTTTCAGTGCAAGGTGCCTTCAGTCTTTCAGTGCAAGGTGCCTCAAGTGTTTCAGTGCTGGGTGCCTTCAGTGTTTCAGTGCTGGGTGCCTCAAGTCTTTCTGTGCTGGGTGCCTTCAGTCTTTCAGTGCAAGGTGCCTTCAGTGTTTCAGTGCTGGGTGCCTCAGTCTTTCAGTGCTGGGTGCCTCAAGTCTTTCAGTGCTGGGTGCCTTCAGTGTTTCAGTGCTGGGTGCCTCAAGTCTTTCAGTGCTGGGTGCCTCAAGTGTTTCTGCGCTAGGTGCCTTCAGTCTTTCTGTGCTGGGTGCCTTCAGTGTTTCAGTGCTGGGTGCCTCAAGTCTTTCAGTGCAAGGTGCCTTCAGCCTTTCAGCACTGGCGCCTTCCTTCAGTCTTTCAGTGTCTCCACAATGACGAGCAATGATCACGTTAATGACAGAGCAGCACCCTCTGCCCGAAAAATACTCACTCACATTAGCTGTATGAATGATAATGATGAAGATGTACATCTCCATACCAATATGTCCTGATAATCTGTCCTAAGCACATTACAAAAGAAACAATAAACATCAACTCTCTAAATCCCCATCTTCAGTCCCATCCCTCCCCGACCTCCCCCTCTTGAACTTTATTATCATCATCATCATCATCAGTAAGGAGAATTAAGAGATGACACCTTGCACATATGGATCAAGACCGTCATTAAAATCTAAAACTGATTTGGGGCAGTCTTCGTACTCCTGAAAATTACCACGAATTAAGATGCAATCCTGAAACTTTTTCAGGCAACTTAATACTGACATGTAACTCATTTACATGCTCTTTAAGACACTTGTATAAAAACAAAAAAAAACACAGAAACCTTGTGTGGAGCATATACTACCAATATTAACTGTTGGAAGTGGGGAGGAAAAACATGATCAAAACCTTTTCTTTCATTCTTCAGTGATGTACAAAACATGACAATGTGACCACTTCGACCATATCACAGATCTGCTAAGAGAGTCAGGTAACCAGTGTCCAGCCAAAAGACACAAAGCCACATTCAATGATTTTCTAACTTGCTAATCTGGTCAATCTTTGTTCTGTGCTGTTACAAGTTACACTAATGGCCTCCTAAATCTTTGCACTGATGATGATCACAACTCTTGTCTACTTGTTTTTGCATGAGAACTTCTTTTTTTTAATCTCTTGAGTAGTGGCTCAATGTTTGACAAGGTATGCACCATCACACATCGATCTCCTGTGTCACAAGTTTGTACACCGATCAATTGTCTATAAACCAGACAGACCAAAAATGTACAGCTCCGGTTACCTATCTACATATATAATGCTGGGGAACTCGATTTTGTTGTGGATTTTTTCGGGTCGCCCCAACTGCTGGTTGAACTGGAAGCGGCACAGTTCAAAGGTCAACACAGGTGGAAGGCGGGTGAACCACAACTGCAACAAATGTAAGCATAAAAGACGCAAGTTCCACTGCAGTTTTATCACGGCAAAGGAACACAGGCAACTTACAAGGAAAAAGCACCTTTACCACAAAAAGTAGTTTTATGGTGTAATCACCTGTCCAATCAAATGTCCCAGTGTTTGGACAGGTAAGTATAAAGAAAACAAATTTCACTACTTGAAGTAGTTTTATGATATACTTACCTCTCCAAACACACCAGGGCATTCGTTTGGACAGGTAAGCATTAAGAAAATTCTCTCTCTTAAACAATTCTCTCCTACAGCAGAGGCAGATTTCACCAAGAACAACCTGATAGCAAACAAAAAATTAAAATGAAAAACCATAACACTGATATCTTATGCCGTAAAAAATATGAAAAAAAAAAAGACAAAATGATGCAAGCATCAAAGACTGTTGAAACAACAAAGAAAAAGAGGAAACTCCATGACCATGTGGTGTTGCGTTGGTGGGGTGATGGAGTTGACATCAACACAACCATGACTGGGGATGGAAAAAGCAAATAGCGAGTGAAGAATTCTTTGTCCTTAGGGAGAAAACAAGACACTGTCTGTGCAAGGCACTGTCTGTACTTGCAATGGCTGTATTTACCTTTTTCCCCACTGAAAATTGAAATTACAATAAGATGCCAGAAACACTGATCACTACAGATTACCCACAATGATGCATACCAAACAAATGTAAGCTGTCTAATCCTGGTAACATCAATACACAATAGTCAACCTTAACCATCACAATCACTGCGTGACATAGTTTGGGACCGCCATCCTGTCTTGCATTACCTTCTTTGCATTCTCTTTATGATTCTCCTTCGTTTTTTTTTTTTGTGAGAAGACAATACAGCGCCGACTGTTTTCAAGGAGCTGGAAGCACCTCCACACAAAACTTTCATTCTGAGGACTGTCAAGCACCTCCAGGCAAAATTGGAATCCTCTGATTTTAAGCTTCTGTAAACTCTCCACTGAACTCCTCAAGGACTTTCAAGCATCTCCAAAAGTAACTCTAAGGACTTTAAGCTTCTCCATCCAAAACTCAAATCCTCAGACTTTCAAGCATCTCCCAGCACTACTCAACCCCTGTAAGACTCTTGAACGCATCCAGGCACACCACCAATCTTCAAGGACTTAAAAAGCCTCAAAATCAGGGTTTTAAATCTGAAGGAGTTTCAAAGATCTGAACGTTCGAGGCCCTCGAGGAATGAACTAAACAACAGCAAAGGTGTTAGGCTTGGTGAAACTTTTGTTCATACTGTTTATATTCAAACTAAATTTACATACACATCATTAAAAAAAAAAGTAGGCCAGGGACACCGGCATATCACAGCGATCTAGACCTGGAATCACTCACACAATTCAGTGTAACAAGAAAGCAGACAGCAGCGACTGACCTCTTGCCCTGACTTGTGTGCAGACAGCACCAACTGACCTCTTGCCCTGACCTGTGTGCAGTACAGTTGCGACTGACCTCTTGCCCTGACCTGTGTGCAATACAATAGCAACTGACCTCTTGCCCTGACTTGTGTGCAGTACAGTAGCGACTGACCTCTTGCCCTGACTTGTGTGCAGTACAGTAGCGACTGACCTCTTGCCCTGACCTGTGTGCAGACAGCACTGACTGACCTCTTGCCCTGACCTGTGCAGAGAGCACCGACTGACCTCTTGCCCTGACCTGTGTGCAGACAGCACTGACTGACCTCTTGCCCTGACCTGTGTGCAGAGAGCACCGACTGACCTCTTGCCCTGACCTGTGTGCAGACAGCACCAACTGACCTCTTGCCCTGACCTGTGTGCAGACAGCACTGACTGACCTCTTGCCCCGACCTGTGTGCAGACAGCCGGACTGACCTCTTGCCCCGACTTGTGTGCAGTACAGTAGCGACTGACCTCTTGCCCTGACTTGTGTGCAGTACAGTAGCGACTGACCTCTTGCCCTGACCTGTGTGCAGACAGTGGCGACTGACCTCTTGCCCTGACTTGTGTGCAGTACAGTAGCGACTGACCTCTTGCACTGACCTGTGTGCAGTACAGTAGCGACTGACCTCTTGCCCTGACCTGTGTGCAGTACAGTAGCTACTGACCTCTTGCCCGGACTTGTGTGCAGACAGTAGCGACTGACCTCTTGCCCTGACCTGTGTGCAGTACAGTAGCGACTGACCTCTTGCCCTGACCTGTGTGCAGACAGTAGCGACTGACCTCTTGCCCTGACCTGTGTGCAGTACAGTAGCGACTGACCTCTTGCACTGACCTGTGTGCAGTACAGTAGTGACTGACCTCTTGCCCTGACCTGTGTGCAGTACAGTAGCGAATGACCTCTTGCCCTGACCTGTGTGCAGACAGCACCGACTGACCTCTTGCCCTGACTTGTGTGCAGAACAGTTGCGACTAACCTCTTGCCCTGACCTGTGTGCAGACAGTAGCAACTGACCTCTTGCCCTGACTTGTGTGCAGTACAGTAGCGACTGACCTCTTGCCCGGACTTGTGTGCAGTACAGTAGCAACTGACCTCTTGCCCTGACCTGTGTGCAGACAGTAGCGCGACTGACCTCTTGCCCTGACTTGTGTGCAGTACAGTAGCGACTGACCTCTTGCCCGGACTTGTGTGCAGGCAGTAGCGACTGACCTCTTGCCCTGACCTGTGTGCAGTACAGTAGCGACTGACCTCTTGCCCTGACCTGTGTGCAGACAGTAGCGACTGACCTCTTGCCCTGACTTGTGTGCAGTGCAGTCCTTATTGACAGTTTCTATTTCGTCCTGCATCGTGGTCGCCTCCAGACTCTCATGGATGTCCCGGAAGCCATTCACCTGCAGAGGAAACTGTCCGAAAGTCTCCTGCTTGGTGAACTCTCTCCTGTGGAAAAACAACACAACAACAATACCAGTTTATGTGGGTGATGTTTTCACTCCTGACTTTCCTAAACTGATTTCTCAGAATGTTCTAACGGCCTGACACCCTCGCTTATCAGCCAAACTTCATGTTCATCAACTCATGTGGGCATATCACTTATATGGTTGTCAACATGGTTCATGCAATAATTTATCTGAAATTCTCTTTTTCTTTTAATTTCAGTGGTGAAGCCCTCCTGCTACCATCCTGCCATGCTGTCAAAGGTTGAATTAAGGAGTGCCCTCCTTTATTTCCCAGCCCTATTAAGTCGGGAACTGTCCATGAAACGAGTCAAATGGACCTCACTATTGATGGGTAAGAAGCTGCACATCAACTATTCATTATTATCTGCACAGAAACAAAGGAAAGTGGCATTTTCACTCAGATCTGGGAATTCAGGATTATACACAGAGGAAAAAACCCAGGCTAGAACCAATCAAAGAGGAAGAAACCCAGGCTGGAACCAATCACTGACCTTCATGTTCCCCCTCGGCCCTGAACTGACCGTAGAACAGTTCTGTGACTGGGTTGGTTGTCAGTGATTCCGCTGCCATGCTGTCCCCTCTGCACAGTGTGGAAAGAAACAATGCTGATCATGATCATCAAACGTAAACCACTAAAAGGTCATTCATCTTTACTTTGGACTGCTAGCCCACTGCAAACTCTGTCCATTCATACCAGGATTGAAAATACCAGAAGATAACATAAACATACAATTGTCCAACGCATCCAGCAGAGCAAAATATCCTTACATGTTGCTCAAATCTTCCTATATATACTGGCAGAGTTAGTAGTAGTAGTGCTTTCATTTTACCTCTGTTCACAAATTTATGTGATACGAAATGATAACCAATCTTGTGTGTATGCAGTGTTTGCACTGCTTGCATAGCATCTTCTGCAGTTTTACTCTCTCTTTATATTTCAGAGTTAGATCTCCCATTCAGTTTGATAACTGGCATTCTTTAATAGATATACTCAATTCTACTACCAAACATTAGTATTAAAACACACACACATACACAAGCTTAATGCGTTGCTGTGCCCTCATACTTCTCACTCAGACACCTACTCAGCAGAGGCAGCGTCAGCAGCGAAGGAGGATGGAGACAAAGGAGAAGTGGGGGACTGGTCAGATTTGAAGGCATCCTCCAGCCACTCCAAAAGCTTGTGCTGAAATTCACTCACATCCTGCAACACAGACACACACAGATATGTACATGCTCACAGAGTTACATTCATGTTTACACTAAGCAAACACACAGTGACACACACACATTTACACACACAATATGCCTGTTTGCTTTAGCAGTGAACAAGGTTTGCCATAAGTGATCACTGATCATTTAGTTCCATTCAATATCTAAGAAGACATCTTTGCTCTCTTTTGGTACGCTGAATTCCTAATTTCACAGGATACCCGACTTTTGTAGGAACTGCATCCCAAGGGATATGCATGAGCATGACAGCCTAAAACACCAGGACATGCAAGCTTACAGGCGGTACTGTTATCCAGAATGAATATATGCACAATGCCTTGTTCAGCAAAGTATCTGCCAACAATAAACCCAGCCACGGTCAGACCTGTTTACCCCAAATTCCTGTACCTGTAATATCTCAAGACGAAAACCCGTAATTGAAAAAAAAAAACAAACAACAAAAAACAAAAAAAAAACCCTGTAATTTTCAAAATCACAATACTTTCGCAACTGTTGACGATTTGGAAGAACTTGCCGTTGGCGCGTAAGACCGCTTTGTGCCATCTTTGACAAAGTGAAAGACGCAAAGCAAACTGGGAAACGTCTTCTTACAGTTTCTGAGCAAAATGGTGGCAGACAAAACTTCGCATTTAACAATTTTCTTCCCCCCCCCCCCCCCCCCCCCCCCCCCCAGCTAATTTTTCATTTTTCTGTAATTTCGATTTTTTCCCCCATAAGAATTGCTCATAAGAGTAAGCAGGTTTGCACTGTGGTCCAGTGGACTCGCATGCATCAAGGTGTGACTTTCCTATCTGCTTCGAGGCCTTTACTTGGTTTGATTCTTCAGCCCCAGTCAGTTCCAACACAGAGCTGGATATGCTAAAGGCTTAAATGGAAAGACTGGACCTACTCACTGGGTAAGCCTCTGAGAATGTTGCTCCTGACAAACACTGCAAGGTATATCTGTACATCTTGGGCCTTGATACACCAGGATATATTAGGAAAGGAAGCTACAAGGATAGTCATGTTGTCAGTCATGTAGTCCCAGACTAGAATGGAACTCCACATTGCATCTTCATCATCATAACTCTCCTCATCCAACCCTAGAATCTCCCTCTCCTCTCTCTCTCTGTACATACATTCATACACATCTATATATTAAATATAACACTTGCAATTGGTAAAATGTCAACTGCTCCACTCACTTTCATACATTCTTTTAGCCACAATGAATCATATGCATCAAACGTGAATGGGCAGTAACTACCTTATCATCTCTGAATCCAGCTTTGACTGATCTCAGTGAAATTTCCTAGCCTGAGTGAATTTTCTACCCCCACTAACTTTTCTGCCCTGAGTGAATTTTCTACCCCGAGTATCTTTTCTGCCCTAAGTGAATTTTCTACCTCAGCTGATTCCTCATCCTTCAGTGGAATCTTCCTTCACTTCCAGCAATCTCTTCAGGTGTAAGGCTTAAACATTCTTCTTTAGCTTCACCTCATCAGCCACGATTCTGACCTCACTATGAGCACCAGTATCTAGTTCTGTCAAGTCAAAACTTCTGAAAATAATACTCAATTCTTGTTTTTTTCAATTTGAAATCAACTGCTGAAATCAAGAAAGATGTCAATGCCAGAGGAAAGTGAGCAGTGCTGCCTGTGCATGGCTGTACCATGCAGCATGGAGATGGCATTCTTTCTGAACAGATCAAAGGCAGCCGCTGTGCGACAGCTTCAGCTGGTGGAACCTCTCCGGTCCATGACACAGCAGTACACTACCAATCACTGGCCCAGATTCCTGCCGCTGGATGGTGGTGAGTTTAGAATATCAACATCACTGCCAACCTTCGGGGGTCAGAGTTCATGAACCTGGGGCTGATGTGAGTGGGAATGGCTGAAGACTGGGTAATCTGACTTTTGTTGCATTTTTAAACACACTGCTTCCCCTGACAAATGTGGGCATTTAAAAAGACAACATATTTCCGTATATCCACTAACATTCACAAAACATCAGTTTGGCTTTACCCTGGAACAACTTATCAGCCCTATTAAAAAAAACAAACCCCAAAGCCTACGTTTTGAAACAAAACTTCAAAATACTGGATATTCACAAAAAGTCCGGATTTCCCGATTGATTTCTAAAAATAGGGAAATTCAAAACAAACTCTGGAAAGTTGGCAGTTACAATTCATCCTAAATTAGTATGCTACAAATAATTATACATATGTTTTTGTTTTTTCCCCCATGACATGTGACTTTTGTACAGTTGATGCATGAAGACAGTACTGCAAGGCACTTGTAGTCAGTTCGGCTCAGGTGAAACTGAAAAGCACTGCTTAAAGTGCTCTTCTTCATTACAGAAGCTAAAGTTTGCACACTTGTTCATCATCATCCTCACGTTCACTTGACACCGACTGACAAACCCACACACACACATATATGATGTGGGTCCTGTGGACAGTTCTCACCTGCTGGCTGTCAGTGATACCAGAGGGGGAGGAGAAGGCCTCCTTCAGGATGTCCACGGCCTTGGAGGGGTCCACGTACTTGCGGGTGGAGCCCACCATCAGACCAAACAGCATGCTCAGCTCCTTCATGAAACGCAGGTTGCGTCGCTCCTGCACCGCCTGTGCACACACCCAGCCTTTTGTTTCTCAGCAAAAATACAGTTTGTCTTCTGTTTCCTGACGGTCACATCCTATGATCTGTTTCCCGTCAAACACAGACCCGCGCTCTGTTTCCTGACAGTCACATACTATGTTCTGCTTCCCATCAAACACAGACCGTGCTCTGTTTCCCATCAATACAGCCAGCGTCCTGTTTCCCATCAAATACAGCCAGCGTCCTGTTTCCCATCAAACACAGCCAGCGTCCTGCTTCCCATCAAACACAGCCAGCGTCCTGCTTCCCATCAAATACAGCCAGCGTCCCGTTTCCCATCAAATACAGCCAGCGTCCCGTTTCCCATCAAATACAGCCAGCGTCCTGCTTCCCATCAAATACAGCCAGCGTCCTGTTTCCCATCAAATACAGCCAGCGTCCTGCTTCCCATCAAATACAGCCAGCGTCCTGCTTCCCATCAAATACAGCCAGCGTCCTGTTTCCCATCAAATACAGCCAGCGTCCTGTTTCCCATCAAACACAGCCAGCGTCCCGTTTCCCATCAAACACAGCCAGCGTCCTGCTTCCCATCAAATACAGCCAGCGTCCTGTTTCCCATCAAATACAGCCAGCGTCCCGTTTCCATCAAATACAGCCAGCGTCCCGTTTCCCATCAAATACAGCCAGCGTCCTGCTTCCCATCAAACACAGACCGTGCTCTGTTTCCCATCAAATACAGCCAGCGTCCTGTTTCCCATCAAATACAGCCAGCGTCCTGTTTCCCATCAAACACAGCCAGCGTCCTGCTTCCCATCAAACACAGCCAGCGTCCTGCTTCCCATCAAATACAGCCAGCGTCCTGTTTCCCATCAAATACAGCCAGCGTCCTGCTTCCCATCAAATACAGCCACCGTCCCGTGTCCCATCAAATACAGCCAGCGTCCCGTTTCCCATCAAATACAGCCAGCGTCCTGTTTCCCATCAAATACAGCCAGCGTCCTGCTTCCCATCAAATACAGCCACCGTCCCGTTTCCCATCAAATACAGCCAGCGTCCCGTTTCCCATCAAATACAGCCAGCGTCCCGTTTCCCATCAAACACAGCCAGCGTCCCGTTTCCCATCAAACACAGCCAGCGTCCCGTTTCCCATCAAATACAGCCTACATTCACCGTTTTCCATCAAATACAGTCTGTGTTTTAGCAGTTTCCGACCAAATACAGTATGTGTTCCAAGTTTCTGATCAAATTCAGTCTACACGTTTTTCCCAATAAAACACAGTCTGCATTCACAGTTTCAGGAGAGAAGTACTCTGCCCCACTGCCATCATCACTGCATCCATCACCATGGTAAGGAAAATAACAAACCATTCCCGCGCTCAACAAATATCAACAGATCAATACCAGAACGGAGAGGTTTGTCAGAATTCTGGCACCTACCTGGATGCTGCTGGAGGACGTGCTAGGAGACTTGAAATTGAGCACCATCCGTCTGAACTTAGGCAAGTAGAACAAAGACTGAAACACAAACAGCACCTGGAAAGTTCATAACTTGTCTCTGAGTTCTCCTGAGTGTGGGGTGGGGGGGGGGGGTGGGTGGGGATATCAAGGAGAGCCTTTGCTATTAGCCAGCTTTTATAGAACAGTAATGACTGACCTCAAAGTGTTAAGAGCAAGCATAACATGCGTGTCATTCGGGAAAAGGGCAGAGCTTTGTCATAATTTCAAGATGCCTTTTGAAATTGGCAATGGCTAACAGTCTTTTCTTCAAAGCACCTTTGGTCCTCTTATTTTCTTTAAAAAGACATCTCATGCACTTTCTGAATTTTTGTCCCCACAAATAAAACTTTCACACTGGAGATTAAGATCAATCGAGACGTAAAACCAGGTTTCAGTTTAAACATAAGGTCTTTTTACTGGCGAACAGAAACATGCCGCCATAAACTTCAATGCTAGAATCTTAATTGCTCAGTATGACAACCACTTAACACTGGGAGGAAAAAAAGATAAAAAGGGAATTAAACACACCTAAAGGCAGTGGGAAAATCCAGGCAATATTTGCATGTCCTCCATATTCATCTGTGACTCACATGTGTAAACAATCGAGTACACTTAATCATACAGATTTGGTTTTCCATGTGTGGGGGTGTTTTGGGTGCATGCACATGTGTGTCCTTGGTGAATTTTGATCTTCACATTTTCTCTGCAAGTAAAAGCAGTACAGTGGTCAAACTTGGCTGAATAATAAATACACCTCCTATCTTTACAGCCATGCCAGGCATGAAGATATCATCAAATCGCCACAGCCAAATTTGCATTTAACGTTTTCAGCAATACTTTCAACATCACAGACTGAACCCCCCCCCCCCCCCCCCCCCCCCCAAAACAAAATTTTGAAAAAATTTTGTCGGTCATCCCCTCTCCAGGTACTCTTTTTACCATCTTTTCCTTTTACCTATTTGTAACGAGTACAGCAGTCACTACTTCAATTTTTTTGTGTACTTACCATTATTGTTTCTACACTGATAAAAGACATGACAAATAATAATATAAGCAAATACTGTCCAAAATAATCATGTTACATTCTATCAAAATCAGACCATTCTGTGTACTGATATATCCTGCTAAATACAGCTAAATAAGACACGGTGACTTTCTGATCTGCGGGGAATCCAGAAAGGAAAAGTATGTATCTGATACATTGCAGGCAAGGCGTTGGCTTCAGCCCCTCGCCCGTTGAAACATCAGATTTGATGTTGGCAGTCAGTCATCTTTCTACCACTGTGAGAACAATGTAAGACAGTAATTCTTTCACTTCTCACAGGACTGCCAATGAGAATTCCAGGCTCAACCAGAGAGGAGGGGTGAGAGATAAAAAAAAAAAACTATTAAAAAAATAAAGTGAAAAATACAACTTTCTTTCCTCAGCATATCCTTATTTCATGGGGATGGGATTACATGTACAATGCTAGAAGCTCTAGCTCATGGGAGGGGGGGATAAAATATTGAGTCTGACTACTATTCAAAACCCACATATGTGGTTGCCCACGTGGCAGGGTAATAAAAAAAACAGTCACACACGTAGTGTTCTCATCCGTAGCTGATGCATTT
The DNA here is from genome assembly GCA_016801955.1 of Conus betulinus. Lineage (NCBI taxonomy): Eukaryota > Metazoa > Mollusca > Gastropoda > Neogastropoda > Conidae > Conus > Conus betulinus. The sequence goes on along the minus strand of JADBJO010001473.1, from coordinate 366,402 downwards.
GTACCATAGTGTTCAAGTGCTTCGGCTGTTTAGATGATCCCTGGAGTCTTGCAGCCTGGGTACGACGACAACAACAACAACAAAACCCACATCATAACCCCCCTGCTGTAAATGGGCAGCTGTCACTCAGCATGACAACAGGGAGAGAACATGGTTTCCATCATAATCCTGGGCCAGGAAGCAGTTGATGCCTACACCACCTCGTTTTCCTGAAAATTTACCGCAACTGCCAACCGTCACATACCTTTTGTTTTTTTTTTTCTTCTAAATTAACAATTAAAAGTGATGTCTCAGTTTCAGTACTATGCATCCAATTCTATACACCTACAAGTGCAACACCACCTTCTGACTATGAAAAGGAAACAAGGAAATAAATAATCCAATTCTATACACCTGCAAGTGCAACACCACCTTCTGACAATGAAAAGGAAACAAGGAAATACATCATCCAATTCTATACACCTACAAGTGCAACACCACCTTCTGATAATAAAAAGGAAACAAGGAAATAAATAATCCAATTCTGTACACCTACAAGTGCAACACCACCAACTGACAAAGAAAAGGAAAACAAGGAAATACATCATCCAATTCTATACACCTACAAGTGCAACACCATCTTCTGACAATGAAAAGGAAGCAAAGAAATACATCATCCAATCAATATAGTGACAGAACTCTGGACAGTGGGTGGCAATGACATACATCATCATCCAATCAATATAGTGACAGAACTCTGGACAGTGGGTGACAATGACATACATCATCCAATCAATATAGTGACAGAACTCTGGGACAGTGGGTGACAATGACATACATCATCCAATCAATATTGTGACAGAACTCTGGACAGTGGGTGGCAATGACATACATCATCCAATCAATATAGTGACAGAACTCTGGACAGTGGGTGGCAATGACATACATCATCAATCAATATAGTGACAGAACTCTGGACAGTGGGGACAATCTCAACTGCCAAGTCATCAGACACAACAAAAAAGTTAGCATGTCATAAATTCCTGTCAGAGAAAAAAAAAATTGTACTAGTTTCCAGAACAACGAAAGAAGTGTGATCCGCAAAGGTTGAGAAAAAAAAACCAGACAACAGCTGAGAAAGGCAAGAACATCTTTGGCTTTAAAAGTAGTCAAAGCTTTTGACACAAAAGTGAAATCAACAAGCACAGACCTTCAAGATAAAAGGGGAGCTATTGTACTGAAAGATACCACAGTATCACAACAAAAAAACATCTGATTCCAACCAGCCATAATTCTACTGAATCTGAACAGCAACAATTCTGCTGACACCAGGAACCAACTAATGTGCCTTTCTATAAGACATGGGGTTGCCAACTACTGAAACGTAAGTGAATGCCAAACTAACGCACAGAAGAACTGACCCATGCCTTAAATCGTCTTTTCTAGAGATGGCCAATACTGTTTCAAAACAAGTCTACAAGTTGTGCAGCTGCTGTATGGGATTCATTTCAAGAAAGTTTCAGAAGGATTTTAAAATCTCAGTTTTCCTCTTTCAGAGAAGCCATGGCTATGAAAGGAATTTAAAATGATCTGGTTTCACCTCTTTGTGAGCACCACAACAGCATGAGCAATGGCGGTAAAGATGCCTATTCTAACAAACAAAAACAAAAAAAAAAGAGAGAGAGAGAGAGAGAAATAAAGAAAGTAAACAAAAGAAAGAATTTTGAGTGTGTCGCTGTTGCCTTAATATATATGCTGATGCAACAAACACTCTTGCCTGGATTACTCAATGGTCTGGCTTAGTCAGTCCCTCTTCAGTATGCACTTATCTGAGCTTAGTTACGCTGAAAACCATCGGCAAGGTAAGTAACTCTGTAATTTGAACATGGTTACCCAATTAAAAAATTTAATTTAAAAGAGAGGAAAGGAAATAACGAAATGAAAATAATTTTAAAAATTCCTACGAATATATATGTTGCTATATCGCAAGTTTGAAGAATGTCACATGAGCCATTTACTCGGGGAAAAAAAAAAAAATCTTCTTCAGAACTTTCTTCCGAATTGTTGTTCATCATACCTGGAACCTCATTCCAGTCGAAATCTAGGTCACTCTAAGCTTCATTACCCAGCACTTTCACTAAGTCTTATGCCATAAATCCTACAAAACACAGTATCTCCATCACTAAATCTCATTATAGAACAGCAGAACTCAAGGTTAGCCATGGTGAAAAACAGCATTTCGACCTCAAAACTTAAAAAAAATTCGTAACTCGAGAACCACGGCACGTATCGACTCGCGTTTTTTTGCAAACGGAAGTAAATGGCTACAGGAAGAAGGAAGTCACGTTCTGGCCAGACTTCGTTTTCTACGAGAAACATGGCAGCGCCCACTGTTGCGACATGTTTTACCGGGCGCTGGCGGGCGCTCAGCCTTTTGGCTGTGTGATTTCCAGTCGGGCGCTAGCAGGCGCTCGCTTGTCAAGAGAGTTAATAAACCTGTGTTTCTTTAGGATTGTTGTGCTTTGTGGTCCATTAGCTTCTCAGGGTCAATGGGTGGAAGGTTATGTCTGGTTCTTCTAACTATTCCCTCGTGGAAAAGCTCACAACTGGCCTATCTTATATCAATAATCCAACAATTTCTATGAACCATCAGGATATAATAAATCATTTTTCTTTAAAAAAAAAAAAAAGTTTCAGCACAAAACCCAAAACAAATAGAGAAAGAAATTGTCCAGAAAGCAGAGAGTTGGCATGCCCCAAAACCACCTTCCATATCCTCACATACACGGTGCACAACATCAAGGTACCTGTATGACGGCGCTGAACCAGCAGGTATTGCCAATGTTCTTCAATCCCACCGGCCAGGTACCATGACGCTTACGCTCATGAGGATTGAGGGGGTCCACGAACCACAGCTCCCCCCTCTTCCTCTTGGTGCCCGCTTTGGATTCGCCAAAACTGGCCTCCAGCACTCTGAAACCATCAGGCAGTTTATCTGAAATAACCTTTTATTCTGCATAGCCCAGCCAACCACACAAACCCAAGTCAGAACTGACACGAGGTAAATGACACGTAACAGACAGGCGGAGCATGTCGGAAGATTCTGACGGTACTGTTTGGGAACAGCTGTTGTTGTGTCATACTTCTATCAGCAACATCTCTGTGAGTACGTTTTCTCATGATTTCACATGCGCAAGTGACTGTCTGCTGTTGAATAACAACTAAAAAAAAGAAAGGCTGGAAAGCACACTTTATAAATAGAATCAGAGAAGTCTGCCTGCATTTTTCATGGTTAGTCTAACAGTCTATGCTGACCAGCTAAATATATGATGAACTCTAGAACAAGGCTTCTTCAGCAGACGACACATAGAACAAGGCTTCTTTAGCAGACGACACACAGAACAAGGCTTCTTTAGCAGACGACACATAGCACAAGGCTTTTTTAGCAGACGACACACAGAACAAGGCTCTTTAGCAGACGACACACAGAACAAGGCTTCTTTAGCAGGTGAAACACTTCTCTATACTTTGAATCACAGACGTCTGTCTACATTTTTCCTCACATTTCTTGCAAAAATCAGTTGCAGTTGAAAAGGCATCAAAATGAGGTCTTGAATTTTTTATACTGTACTTCTGAAACTACAAGGCGCTAGATTTTTGTGTCAAAACTCAAGCCCCTGTGGCTTTTACACCGGCAGAAACCTGTTAATGAATATTTTTTTGTTCAATTGTATTCTTATCTTGCCACCGACTACCTTGTCTTGATCTGCAGTTGATCAAACAACCCAAAGCAAATTTTTGTAGAGATCAAATTTCACAGCTTTCACACGGACAGAATGGTTCACGCATGAGCAACACACAAAATAAGCGTTGTTAACAGCAGCTGACTCTCACTTCTGCTTGATCAGTCACTCGTCAGCCCACACAATCAAGCAAAAACCTTAACGTAAGTCCAGAAGCAAAGCTTACACCGCAGATTTTAGACTTAAGACTGATCAATCTGGTTCATTAAGAGGACACCTATACAGCAACTCATATCAGTTGTCCGACAATGACATATTCAGCATGGTGAACTTTTCTCATGAAAAAAAAAAAAAAAAATGCAGCAGCCACGATTTATCAATGGTTTCTAAAAAGCCCGGCATAGTTGACAGCAGTTGACAGAGAGGTCACAGCGAGCATGAGTGAGGAGGCTAAGGTCACAGCGAGCATGAATGAGGAGGCTAAGGTCACAGTGGGCACGAGTGAGGAGGCCAAGTCCTGCAAGTCTGCAGACAGCATGGCTGATGTCAAAGAGTTCTTGAAATCTTCATGTCTGACACTGAACAGGAGTCCTTCAGTGGCTGTAGTGCTGCTGAAAATACCAATTAGAAAAAAAAATCTCTGAAAGGCGATTTTTTTTTTTTGGGGGGGGGGGGGGGGGGGGGGGGGGGGGGGGGCGGTCACTGTATGTACTGCCCTTTCTTGTTAGCTTGCCAGTTCATGACAGTCACACCACAGAGTACACAGGCTTTGTTTACACTGTGCCCACAATTTTCTGTTATCAGTGTGGAACGTTTCACAGGTAGGTAATGGCTGCAGCTTACACAACAATGTGGTTTACAGCCTGGAAATGGCAGTGTGTACATACTCATTCTGTATGCTCCATAAAGCTGCTTATGATGCAGACACAGAAAGAAAACTGAACTAACACCCAGCTCAGCAAACACATAAAGCTGCTTCAGATGCAGACACAGAAAGAAAACTGAACTAACACCCAGCTCAGGAACCAAAAGCTGTCGAGCTGCATAGTCGATTCAGTGTCTCCTGCATACAGAATTCTTTCTCTTTTATTTTCATTCATCCGCATAAGAGTTAACTTGTCAACAGAGCTTCTGTCTGGCTTTCCTACACGCCATTCCAAGTGTCTCATCAGACACCAAACACAGAACAGATACTGACAAACACACCAGTGTGCCCAGACACTAAGACACATGTTAAACGCACACAGAAGAACAGATACTGACAAACGCACAGAGTGCCCAGACACTAAGACAAATGTTAACACACACACAGAAGAACAGATACTGACAAACGCACAGAGTGCCCAGACACTAAGACACATGTTAAACACACACAGAAGAAAACAGATACTGACAAACGCACAGAGTGCCCCAGACACAAAGACACATGTTAAACACACACAGAAGAACAGATAACTGACAAACACACAAAGTACCCAGACACAGACACATGTTAAACACACACAGAAGAACAGATACTGACAAACACACAAAGTGCCCAGACACTAAGACACATGTTAAACACACAAAGATATGAGACACTGGCAAACATGTAAACCAAACACACAGGAATCAGAGACACTGATATGCATGCACACTGAACCCAAGTAACGAGACCCTGACAAGCATGTAAACTCAACATGAGTGACGTAACACTGACATGCATATAAACTGAACATGAGTAATGTATCAGTGACATGCATTTAAACTCAACGTGAGTGATGTAACACTGACATGCATATAACTGAACATGAGTAATGTAACACTGCCATGCATGTAAACTGAACACAAGTGATGAAACACCGTTGTGCATGTAAACTAAACACAGTGATGAAACACAGTCATGCATGTAAACTGAACACAAGTGATGAAACACCGTCATGCATGTAAACACAGTGATAAACACCGTCATGCATGTAAACTGAACACAAGTGACGAAACACTTCATTTAAAAACAGCACACTGAAAATAAGTGATGGTATCGAAACGCATGTAAACACAAAGTGATTAGACACTGTCTTAAAAAAAAAGTGCGCTAAACAGAAGTGATGACACCGACATGCGTGTGAACCAAACACTCCAACCACTTGATCTCCATGCATGTGAACTGAACACTACAAACCACTTGATCTCCATCGAGAGGGTGGTCTGACCTGCTGATGTCTTGCTCCTCTCGGGTCACCTGACCTCCCAGGATGCCTTGCGCATCCTGCAGACTGGCAGTGATGGCCTTTGTTGATCTCCTGCTGCTCCCCCCGTTTCGTGCGTCAGGTCAATCACTGCAGCCACACAATGTCACACACACACAATGCCAGACACATAAGGTTAACACTGCAGACACACAATGCCAGCCACACAATGCCAGCCACACAAGGTCAACACTGCTGGAGACGGTGACGAGCACAATGAGAGAGACTCTCACCGAGTTCTACAGAGAATAAGCTTTCTTTTCTCTTTCTTTTACACACTTCACTGGTCTCTGTAAGTCTTATGAGTGTTCTTGGTTTGACAGTCAAGTCATAAACAAAATCAAGCCAAATAATGAAAGGGGCTCTGACTGGGCTCAATAAGGAATACCTCTTTTGTTTTCTGTGGAACATCACTTGATTGAGGTTAACCATAAGGAATACCTCTATTGTTTTCTGTGGAACATCACTTGACTGAGGTTAACCGTAAGGAATACATCACTTGATTGAGGTTAGCCATAAGGAATACCTCTATTGTTTTCTGTGGAACATTACTTGACTGAGGTTAACCATAAGGAATACCTCCATTGTTTTCTGTGTGGAACATCACTTGACTGAGGTTAACCATAAGCAATACCTCGATTGTTTTCTGTCGAACATCACTTGACTGAGGTTAACCGTAAGGAATACCCTCTATTGTTTTCTGTGGAACATCACTTGACTGAGGTTAACCGTAAGGAATACCTCTACTGTTTTCTGTGGAACATCACTTGACTGAGGTTAACAGTAAGGAATACATCCTTGACTGAGGTTAACCATAAGGAATATCTCTATTGTTTTCTGTGGAACATCACTTGACTGAGGTTAACCATAAGGAATACCTCTATTGTTTTCTGTGGAACATCACTTGACTGAGGTTAACCATAAGGAATACCTCTATTGTTTTTTTCTGTGGAACATCACTTGACTGAGGTTAGCCAATCGCCAAAAAACTACTGGACATAGGAATACCTCTATTTTTTTTTGGAACATCACTTGACTGATGTTAGCCAATCACCAAAAAACAGTGGACAAGGGAATCACAAGATAAACATGACAGACAAGATACAATTAGGACAACTAAAATGAATGAGCAATCACTTATCTTCAATCACTTCAGAGCAAGATAGGCGTTGAATGTAGGCAACTAGGCATTGAAAGTTTAAAAAAAAAAAAAAAGGTCAAAGCGAGACAGAGAGTAAACACCTGACTTGTCTTCCTTTTCAGCAGTGTTTGGTTAAAATGAAAACACATACAGTGCCATGCTGTATCCAGTTTAAATCAAAACAGTCTCTGTGAACATAGTAATGCTGTACACGAGTTTGACACCGTTACTACATCTCTCTAATGTTCTCCCTTGGGAGATCCTTTTCTTTCTGGAGATAAGCCTCCAAGTCGATCACTGCCAGGTGCTGATTGTGAAGGCTGCTTCCCAGCAATCAATGCACCAAAGCCTTGCTGAATGAATCGAGTCTTTATAGACATACAAAACTGGACTGCTTTCAGCGTTTGTGCTCTGTCTGAAAGTTAATTTCCCTTCTTTTCTTCCATACGCCCCTAAAGATACACGCACCATACGCCCCTAACGATACACGCACCATTGCCCAAAAAGATACATGCACCATACGCCCCTAAAGATACACGCACCATATGCCCCTACAGATACACGCACCATACGCCCCTAAAGATACACGCACCACATGCCCCTAAAAATACACGCACTACACGCGCCTAAAGATACACGCACCATATGCCCCTAAAGATACACGCACCATATGCCCCTAAAGATACACGCACCATACGCCCCTAAAGATACACGCACCATACGCCCCTAAAGATACATGCACCATACGCCCCTAAAGATACACACACCATACGCCCCTAAAGATACACTCTCGGTGGCTCCAAGTGGACTAATCAAAATGAAAGGAGTGGACCCACTCAGGAAAGGCCAGCCACCTCAAGGTCAACGGGTAAGCTCCCAGGCCTGAAATATGACATCTAGTACGGGGTGATTCAAGTACTCCTAGATTTTGAGTGGTATCATCAGGGAAAGTTCTTTAAAAAAAAAACTAACTAAATAAAATGACATACATGAGTGGGGGCTGGGGAAAGGTGGGTGAGGGGACTGGCACTGCATTCGATCTGTATTCAGTTCAATTCTCATCTACAGTACAGTTTCATTCTACACCTCAAAACATGGATTTTATAGTGTTTTGAGGCATATTCCTATTTGTGGCACATGACCTGAGGCAACTAGTGTCACGCTTACAGCCACTTCGGCCCATGAGGTTGTATCTCTCTTTTGGGACAGGAGGAGTTTATACGAATCTTTTGTCTGATTTCTGACAGGTTTTCCGTGACCTACCATAAAATTCTGATTTATAGCTTACTTCCTGTAACATTTCTTCTTAATTCTTTATGATGATCAGTCTCAGATGAGTCATATGTCTCACAAACTGTCCTCCCAGAAAAGACTGAAAATACCGTCATGATTCTCATCCCACTAGACCCATGCAGCTGATATTTTTGGAGTATTTTCCAGCAAACTGGAGTTTGGGGGATACTGCACAACTGTTAGCAGTTTCCTCACTAAAAACCGAAGGCTTCCCTTCAGGTGGTCAAATTTATCTCAACAAGCTACACTGGACAATTTTGGACCTTTCAGTAAACAAATCCCATTCCTGATGACCACACAACCCTAACAGGCATGCCTACCCCAAATTTTGCTTTCTGGGACAATACAGACAGAAATCAGGGACAAATCTGTAAATTCAGGCACAGACAGAACAGTGTCAAGATAGAAACACATCTTGCAGAAGGCAAACGAAACTCTCCTTCCTCCCTTGTTGTAGACAAGGCCACTTTTCTGAGAATTCTTTTGAAGACACAACCTTGCTTCACGGTCGTTTCTTCTTCTTTTCACTCCTTTCTGACCCTCCAAAGAGTCAGAATCTGACTCTGTGTCAACATCATGTCTCCTCTTCGACGCCATGTTCTGACTTGAAGTGAAAGCGAGGTTGTTGGGTTTTTTTGCGCGCATGCGTATTACGTCTACTCACTCTAGCAGACAATATTTTTGGCTCAGTTCTGTGCAGCACGATAAGAACAGCTTTTTATCTCCCGATTTTTTTTTCCGGGACGCCTGATTTTTTCTGGGACGTATGTTGCAAATCCGGGATTTCCGGGACAGTGGCTTCTAAAATCAACTTTCCAGTACAAATCCCGGATGGTCAGGGATGGTAGGCATGCCTGCCCTAAGAGAAAGCCAGAACAAACAAACAATCAAAGTCAAAACAAACTACCAACATAAGAGAAGTCATTCCTCACATAAACTGTACATACACTAAAAAATGCTGTTATTAAGCGTCTTTCTTTTAGTGGTATAGGCCATTAAGTGTATTTACTATAGAAAGGCGTATGACATTCATCCAAAAACGTGTAGAGTACACCTGTGTAATGATCTAAATAGTGATAAATATGTTTGACACATTCACCTACGTAACAAGCAACATATAAGCTTGTAGACATCCATCTCCTTTTCACCAGTCCTAAGGGAAAAAAAACTGCTATGCGTTCATGTCCCAGTCTCTCCCTCTATGAACTAGACAATCCACTATGAGAATAAACTGAGCATTTTCCATATTCTGAATGACGTCAATGCAAAGACATCCAAATGACAGAAAACAACAAAGACATACCATTGTTTTTGCGGGTGTGGGGCTGTCTCCTGAACAGGCAATTTCTGCATGTTTTCTTACTCTGTGTCTGACCAGGGTCCTGGTGCTGCTGGTCTTCACCAAAACTGACAGATTTGGGATTCTTAGATCGGATCTGCAAACAAAGACACACATACACACAGAATCACACACATGCATGCACGAACGCATGCAGCACGTACGCGCACACATACACACACACACAAACACATACACACACATGACAACAAATATGCACACACAAAAAAGGTTTTCTCATAAGAGATGAATATAAAAAATATTATACTTAGGAAAAAAAACAATTTATACCTCTTGTCTAGAGGCAAGCACACACACACACACACACACACACACACACACACACACTCTCTCTCTTCTCTTTCTCTCTCTCTCTCAATCAATCCATCAATTGATTATTCATAAACGAATTTTAATTATTTTTGTTTGCCTAACACATTCTTACTGGCATACACACACAAGCATATTCTATTCCTCCTTCAAAGAAATAATTCATCAGAAACTCTTTGTTGAAATAAAATCACTTTAGGCTGTATATCTAGAAAAACAGAGCAAATCTTGATGATGTTACACTGCAAAAAGATTTTTAGTTTTTTAATGTTTTCAATCCAGACAACAGACTGTTCACATGCAGCAAAAATTCAGGTAACAACCTTTTTTTACACAGTGGATCACACACACACATAACATACAACTTTACCCACACAATGCAGGCAATCATCTAAAGATCGTATGTACTACATTACAGGAAAACACCCACATGCGCTTATGAGCGTGCGCGCGCACACACACACACACACACACACACACCACACACACACACACACACACACACACACACACACAAATCCCATACACACATGTGCTTGAGCACATACTAACCCTCCCCTTGTTCCCCTCACATTCACAGGGAAAGTAGTGTATTCGGGGGGAAGACAAAAACATTCTTGGTGGATGTAAAAGACAGTCAAACAATGGCACTTTAGCTGATCTTCAAAACCACAAGGCAACTGACATTAAGACTTTATATTTACATAATAATCACCATACACTCACACCCATTAACTTATCAATAATGAGTAACACACACACACACACACACACACACACACACAGAGGAAAAATGATGATTAAATGATGAGGAGGTGCAGGGAGGGAGTTGGGGAGGGGGGGAGGTTGGGGGGGGGGAGGTGCAGGGAGGGAGTTGGGGAGGGGGGGGGGTGTGTGAGGAGGAATGAACACAAAGAAAACCAAAAGTCATTCGAAATTTTAAAAAGAGCCAAAAAGACAACAACAAAAATTTTTCAGGAAATAAAAATTCAAAAGAAGGATAGGGATGGGGGAGCAGGGAAATCAGGAGAGGGAGTGGAACTGGGGAACAGAACAGGGACTGGGGGACTGAAAAGCCGTACTAGCTGGGAAAATGGAAGAGGGAGTGGAACTGGGGAACAGAATGGGGACTGGGGGATTGAAAAGCTGTACTAGCAGGGAAAATGGAAGAGGGTGTGGAACTGGGGAACAGAATAGGGACTGGGGGATTGAAAAGCTGTACTAGCAGGGAAAATGGAAGAGGGTGTGGAACTGGGGAACAGAATAGGGACTGGGGGACTGAAAAGCTGTACTAGCAGGGAAAATGGAAGAGGGAGTGGAACTGGGGAACAGAATAGGGACTGGGGGACTGAAAGGCTGTACCAGCTGGGAAAAGGGACTGCAGAGAGAGAGAGAGAGGGGGGGGGGGGGGGGGGGGGGGGGGGGAGAGAAACAGTGACAGGGTGGAAGGAATTTAAAGAACACTGTGTCTGACACTTGTCCCACATGATGGTATGACATATGCAGCTTGGAACAAGTCTGACAGGTACCTCATCAACATTTATCACATCAAGCCAGACTCAGTTCACACATGTACAAAAATACAATGTAAAAATACAGTCATTATGCAACCATGTGATTATCACTGTCACTAACGTCATTTCCGATGTTAGTATAACCGTGATAGCTCAGATGAACTGTTCGGCAATAATGAAACGAAACTAGCAGTGACAATCACATACACGTTATAAAAGTCAAATAAATCATTAAATGTTACGTTTTTAAATGACATTAGTGCTCATGTGTGTGAACAGCAATGTGTATGGATGTGTGGAAAAGGTGGTGACCTAATGTTCCTCACAGAATTTAATAAGTTAAATCAAGTCAATGACCAGATTTGTTGTTCTGAACTGCAAGAAACAGAAGACACAAACATGCCTGTTATCATTCAAGGGTTTGATGCATTGTGTTTAAGGGTTTGATGCACTGTGTTTAAGGGTTTGATGCACTGTGGGTTTGATGGGTTTTAAGGTTTGATGTATTGTGTTTAAGGGTTTAATGTACTGTCTACAGATGAGACTTGTGGAGACACAATTCTGCTGGTCTGAGGCTGTCAACAGTGTCATGAAAAAAGGCAGAAGGAGCTTAACTGTTGAGGTTGTACATTTCAAAGAAAGTTAGTTGCTCCAATCAACCGAAAACAAAAAAAATCATCGGGTTTGCAAGGCTGTTCCAACAGTGTTTCATATCAAAGCCCCCCTCCCCCCCACAAATGCACTGACCTGCTTTTGAGAGAGATTTTTATTTCGATGACTGCATACTGCATGAACTATCTGTCATGTTTTCAAACCTGAGCTTCTAATTTGATTCCACTACATGTGGTGGGATTAATATGATTTAGTTCGCTGAGTTCATTCATCTACAGACCATCTGTCATTGTATGCTTTTTTTTCCAACTTTTTTTTTTTGTTGTGTGTGTGTGTGTGTGTGTGTGTGTGTGTGTGTGTGTGTGTGTTTGTGTGTGTCTGTGTGTGTTTCTCCTTACCCCACCATCTAAATAATTTTTCTTCATTGTTAGTTTTGTGTGTGTGTGTGTGTGTGTGTGTGTGTGTGTGTGTGTGTGTGCGCGTGTGTGTGTGTGTTTCCTCTTACCACGCCATCTAAATAGCTGAAACTGTTTGATTCCGACAGCCTGACAGAAATGTTACTACTTCTTGCTGCTCTGCAATATTGCTTTTGCTACAAGCTTTTCATTTTACTTCAGAGTTCTGTGTTCAGTGATGAAGTTTCAGCAACTTAAGAATGAAATGCAACTTCTTAGGATCAAAGTTATGTATTTCTCATTGTAGACCAAGTGCTAGTCACTCTCTCTCTCATATCAATTTCTGTTTGGTTTCAATGAGTGTGAATACCATGCGTATCTCACACTGACACACACAACACACACACAATGGAAAGGGAATCACATGTTACAAGTGGAACATATACATGTAAATAATCCTCATTCATGCTGAAAAGTGAGCTCTTCAATCCAAATCTAAATCATTGCTTCAGAGGTAAACAATTTGCTTCTTTCTTATTATGATTATTAATAACTTTAAGAAGACCAACTTTAACACTTCTTTCATGGAAAAAAAGTGGTTGTAAGGGAAGCTATGATATTTTTTGGATGCTATCAACACAAACTTAATCTCAACACATCAAATAATCACAACCGATTCAGAAGAAGCCTACAATTCGTCAAACTTCTCAGTGTTAGCAAGTGAGCCGACTGGATACGCACAAAGCAAGGGAGGTAATGCGGCTCTTTGCTTGCTACATTCAAATACCTAAATTTAACTCAGTGACACATCTTATAGTACATTCTTCGCCTTTGGTCAGGAGATAGTCTTCATCCTTAATCACACTAGCCAACCAATAGAAAGAAAGAAAAAGGGAGGCATGAGTGGGGCAAAGGGTGGACAGAACAGGGGCAGTTAAGGATAGTCACACACACACACACACACACACACACACACACACACACACAGAGAGAGAGAGAGAGAGAGAGAGAGAGAGAGAGAGAGAGAGAGAGAGAGAGAGAGAGAGAGAGAGAGAGAGAGAGAGAGAGAAAAACCCCCCAAACTGGGTTTATAACATTCATACATGTACATGCATTTTCAAATGTTTGAGGAAAGTTGCATTGCTCTAGTATGTGCAGAGGCCTTCACTCCTATTCGAGGAGATTCGCATCACTTTTATCTGTAGCGTTCATGAACTCCTACTTGTGGAGAGTCCGTCCCTGTTGTGCTTGTCAGCTTGCATCGTTTACAGTAACATAGTCTTCAATGTACACGCTTCGGCATAGCAGTAGTAACCAAGACTAAGGATTATGACACAGAATGGGCGTGCCCTTGAACACTGAGCTCCTGCACAGTTTTTACAAAATGTTGATATAAAATTCTGAAAGACAAATCTCAAATCCTGGCATCCTTCCAGCAGCAGCTGAGCTGATGGGTAAAATGACCTTTCCTAACATCTGAGGAAGGATGAGTCCCCCCTGAAGTCAGCCCTGATCCAAACTGCACTGTGTTAGTATGGCAGATGCAAATACACTGAAGAAAAAGTTTCCACGTGCAACCATTATGGAGTCAGATCAACCAAACTATCTTTGAGACTCAACACCAATGCCTGGTAACTAGGTAACTAAAAGGAAGGCAGCAATTCAACAGGAATTTACTACAAACTCGTGAATAAGATATGGCTCCCAATACTTCAGAAGTAACCATAACAGAATTTTCTTTGGATATATGTTTTTTTAATTTCATGTGAAAAATTCATACATTTTCAATAACAGTCTGAAATATAACTAGGCTGGAGCAAAACATTGTCCAAAATTATAAATAATCAGATGAACAGTTTCACTTGTTTCTTTTGGGAACTAAACCATTTTCATGCTACTATGCACACTGTCAACTGGACAACAATGCGCGCATGCTTGTATACACTCAAGTGCACTGCTGCACTGCTGCACAGAGATGCAAAAATCAAAACTTGGTTACAACTTAAGATTTTGGCTCCATGCTTTTTCCTGTGGCTGTGAGCTAGCCTGAACAAATGACTTTGTGATGACCAAACCAGAAACCAGCCTGTCAAAGCCAGGCATTCAATATTCTGTCCTTGTAGTTTCACATTTCAGATTCTAAAGAGAGTTAAATTACAACAAGCAAAACAAAACAAAACATAACATGATCTAGAATGCACTGCCTTGCATTTCTTTGTGCAAAGGCGAATCTGAAATCACCTGGCACACCCACAACCCACGCCAGTATTTCAAATGCAATGCCTTGCAGTTCTCATCTTTGCATACACTGGTGTACCCATAGTCTGAGCCATTCTCACTTACAACTATCTGGGTATTTACCTGTCGACGCAGTGAGTCATCCTGAACTAACATGGATACCACATCTTCCACCTCAAAAGATCCATCTTTCTTTCTGCAGGCGTTGATGGCTTCGTCAATGACACGCTGGTCTTCAATGCGAGTGATCTCTTTCACTTTAGCGTACGTCTGGATCAGTATCTCTTCTCGGCTTTTCTGCAGAAACAGCGTGTTTGGTTACATAGAAAACAACATGAAATTCTGCCTAAACTGCTTCCCCTAATATCAACCATCCCCAACCCACACTTGTTGATCTGCCACAACAAATGTCTCACCCCAAATCTCTTACAATATAAACAAGATTAGAAAGAAAATGACAACTTTGAATATGGCACTGAATCAAATTAAAACAGAAAAATCAGTACACAAACGAGACTTCCTATGAATTTTACAGAGAAAATGTTTTTTGCACTATCTTTCAGCACTTTGGTGGCAGTAAATCCATGCGTTTTTTATGCATTAAACTAAAATGATTGACTTGTTACATTTCATGCAATCAAGACTTGAACACACACTCACACACACACAGCTGAAGTTTTAAGAAAAAAAAATTTTGTCCAATGAATTTTGAATCAAACACATCTGTTCAGTTCTACACACACACACACACACACACACACACACACTTTTTTTTTTTTTAATCTACAGTGCTTATCCGGAAGCTAAAATCAACAATGGCCAACTGAAAGAATCTCTCTGAACATATCAAACATGCGCACTTTAAAATAATTAAATTGAAATGAGACAATTTATTTTTGGATGTCTACTGATACCAATCAAAATGAATCGCAACCAAACTGGAGGCATTTAGTGATATAAATACCTAACGATTAATTTACATTCTGGGAGAACCACAAGGATAACAAACAACACACTGGTTATTTTCTGTCACTTGGAAGTCCAGCAAGCCAGAGGTGACAGACAAAAACTTTGACTTCATTTCTAACTTTCCTGTTACTTTAGCGGATTCCAGTGTTCTTTCACTTTGTGTGAAGCCACCATGCAAAGCCACCATGTATGATTTGGTTTTGTACAAAAACCAGCTAGAACAAAAATGTAGTCATCAAAAAAAGGTTGCCAGTCAGTGATTATGATGATGATCTGATTATCAGGTTTATGGTGTGAAGGGAGGAAGAACTAAGGAAGACACAGGGTGGAGTAAGAGGATGCTATTTCAATCACATCAAGCCAGATTTGTGACATAATAGCCCTTTCAAGCTATTATTATGACATTAGTGCCTATCCTAAATACGCTAAAACAAGCTTCACTGAACATCAAGTATTAGTAACAAAAATGCCCAAAACAGAAATGAGATGATAAATAAACATTCGTACTCCTATTCATAAAAGCACACTCAGTTTTCCTCTCTTAACATGTACATGCATGTTTCGCACTTATCATACATGTTTACTCCCGCACTGGTACAGATAAACTCAGACATATGCACACATTCATGAATTTCCTGAACAGACTTGAATAACATAGCTCCATGAATCAGCAAGTCAGGTCAGCATAGAACATCAAAATTTCTCTGCTGAAATGGTTTTGAGGTTCGTTTCAAAGAAAGGAACAAAAGAAAGCGCTATACATGTCTGATTAAGACTGAAGAAGAAGAACGAATTCCAGGGTTTGGAGCAGAATAGGTGCTTCTTTTCTAGCCTTGTCAACTACAATCAGAATTTCAAGGGATCATCTGAATCTTCAGATGGTTTGTTTGTCATCATGAAAATAAGATATCATTTTTAGTGTTCTTATTATATATTTTTTCTTCTTTGATTTATTAGCTGAATAAGAGCATTGTTTTAATGACTGCATATCACACGTCTTACATCCATAAAGATCTCCTCTTCCCATGACTACACAACAGAGAGTATAACTACAGTCTTACCAGAAAGAAAAGGGCAAACTTTTTGTTTCTTTATCAAGCTGAATAAAACTGTTCTGAATGCTGTGAGTACTGACATGAGTGTTGCATGACCCATTAGCACCTCTAAAATCTCTCGTACAGTCACATGACATCTAGATATTTATTATAACCCAATGCTGAACTTCATAACAGTGTTATATGAAGAAACAATGGTATCTGTTACCATCTCATATGAAAGCTACATCACACAAATTTTCCATGATGCTGCCATGCACACATGGAAACAGATACCTTATAATTTACTATCTCTTTCTGTTGGGTCTTGGGTAAGGAACCCTTCGATAAAACAACACATCAATCCTTCAAACTTACTAAACTCCATCTCATCAGCTTCCTTCAACAGTATCTTACATTTTCACAGCCACCACACACACTGTAGAGGCTTCTTCTGGGCAGTAACCACCTGATCTTATATTAACCACAGTAAAAAAAATTTGTTCTTTCTCAAATTACTTTCAAACACCATTCTTCGGCATACTCTGACATAAAAAAAGCATGCTCTCTCCCCAGTTTTTTCCTATGTATCAGGGCATTTTGTTGAAGAAACAGACACCACATGACACAATTCTGCATGCAGAAGTTAGCAACAGTTGTCGCTCATTGGTCAAAGACCCAGCAAAGGTTACATTTAGCGGGCTGAATTATTGCTCAAGAACTTGTCCTTTGAATTTTTTTCAACATATTTCTTTTCAGTTCATCTTATTCGGCATATTTTCACCAAATGTGTACAAAATACAACAAAGGCATATGGGTAAACAGGTCTGAAAACAGTTACTGCATTTTGATCAATATCCCTATAGTGTCCTGCATGCAGAGTTAGCAATCCAATAAAAGCTACCATGGGATCAAATGTAATGTTACTGACATATGGCTTCATCAGTCCAAATATGACTCGTCTGTCCATGCTAGTATTATATGCAGAACTTACGTGGGGCTATAGTGCTCTGAAGTATACAAATAAAAAAAAAAAAGGTAAAACGGAAAGGCGGGGTTGGGCGCTGGGGGACTGCCTCAAGATAAGCAACACACGTTTTTTTTTCGTAAGATCGAAGTAATACGGGTGGTGCTATGACTCAATCAATGGCATGCCATCCTAAAATGATAGTTCTCTTGGACTTCTGGAGTGAGACTGAGTGTCAATACTATTATGACAGTTGATCTGTACGGGAGAAAAAACATTTTTGATTTGAAACTGAAAGTTGAGCTGATGCTACCGTGTCACAGTCAGCGTGTGCTGGCCTCGCATGTTGACTGCGCAAAACGGAAAACACAGACACACTATTTTAAAGGCTCAGTTGACAACTCCGTAAATGATTGAGGTATCGTCAACGTAGTCATCATCTTGAGAGCATTCACTGGTCGTGCATCCACATTCCAGACAGTAAACATCACATTCACAAGTTTTGGAACAACTCCAAGAGCAAGACGTCGGACATTCCACCAATGACGATGCAACATAGGTCAACACCCATAAGCAACACTCTGGAAAAAAGTAATTAGACCTTCAGTATCCAATAAATTAGTCCTGAAACTGCATAGTTCGCACCTTGCTATTATTGTGTTGTTGCAGACTCGATTGCTCCACAGTCTATGGTTGATTCCGGCTACTCAAAATGGCGACCATTTATACATTCCATTCTCACATGTCGGTAACATGAAACGGTCTTGTGTACGAATCTCAGAGTGTAATGAATGCTTCACTGCTCCAACTGTTTATATATAGCGTGTTAAATACTAACGAAAAGGCAGAAAGTAACCAAATCAGTATGACTGGAATTTTCGTAAGTCAATGGAAATAGGTCGGTAAGAAGGGGTGCATTGTGATTTCATGGAAGAGCTGAGAAGTTATCCAAAGTTTCTTTTTACCACAACTTGACAGAATTACGTCACACGTCAATTGGTTCCCCGCCCAGACCGCATCTTACGAAGACTGTACTCCAGACAATGCACTTGGCCCACATTGTCGGGGCAGGGGGGTGGCTCACGCGGTGTACAGTCTACTGTACAAAGGGTCACAATGCGATACCTGTCAGCAGATCGGCAGCCTACACTACACGTCGTGCCGTAGGCTATTTCATTGCATGTGGGTCTTCATCTGCACAATCATCATGCTGGTCACTCTGCCATGTTATGGGAAAGAAGGGAGAAACAGAGCGCTTTAAGAATGCCGCGTCAAGAAACTGAGGTGAATTAAACAACAGAGAAAGGATGTTGAGGAAAATTAGTGCAAAGAAAGCTTGTCATTGACGGTTACACAACAGCGAAGTCCGTTAGGTTACGAATCGCACGTGACTTTGACCTATTACGTACCGGATCGTGACGTAGGTGCATCCGGCAGGTTTCCAGCGCGTGTGTGTGGTATTCTCCTCAAGTTCTTCTCCCATAAGTCCGTAGGGAGTCGTAGGGGTTCCACACTGAAGAACTATTCTCCAGATTTCTCCAGTACTGTTGGTTAGGTGCCAAGGTAAGGCCTAAGCGGTCTCTGCAAATGTTTCCCCAGTCCAGCCTGCAGTGTGTGTGGGTCTGTCGTTTCTCCTCAGTATCTTCTCCG
The DNA here is from genome assembly GCA_016801955.1 of Conus betulinus. Taxonomy (NCBI): domain Eukaryota; kingdom Metazoa; phylum Mollusca; class Gastropoda; order Neogastropoda; family Conidae; genus Conus; species Conus betulinus. Next base: position 346,970 of record JADBJO010001473.1, on the reverse strand, counting down.
TCTCCTTCCTTCAGCAAGTTCCCAAGAGAGAACCCCCCCCCCCCCCTTTTTTTTTTTTTTTAAAGAAAGGCTATGGGATCTTGTTGCGTGGAGGTACCAACGCAGTTTCTTTTCTTGACTGAATTCGACAGAGTATGGTCTTCCTAAGCGCTCCTTGATGGTTTGACCTTCTTGATTGACGATACGATCAGTGTTTCTGATGTTTAATATCTTGCGGTAACACCTCACGTCAATGGTTTGGCTTCTTCTATGCATATGCTTTTGAAGAGTTTATATCTCGCATACATGCTGAAAAAATGGAATATTCCAGTGCATGTGGAAGCCTAACCTTGTATTTCATAGAGGTGCACTTGTCCTTCCATAAAGGTTTTCGTCAGGACAGTGCTGTGGTTGTCCTTCCATAAAGGTTTTCGTCAGGACAGTGCTGTGGTTGTCCTTCCATAAAGATTTTCGTCAGGACAGTGCTTTGGTTGTCCTTCCATAAAGGTTTTCGTCAGGACAGTATTGGATTTTGAATATAGTCACATAAACACACGAACGAACCGAAATAAGAACAATTAAAGTAAACTCTCTCGGTTTGATTGATAGGAAAGAAAATCTTAATTGAAGCAAGTAGCGTAGCTCTGGCTCCCATAATGAGATAAATTACGTGCGCGCGCGCGCGAGCGCACACACACACACACACACACACGCACGCGCGCGCGCGCGCGCGCGCGCGTGCACACGCGCACACACACACACACACACACACACACACACACACGCGCGCGCGCGCGCGCGCGCGCACACACGTGTGTGTGTGTGTGTGAGAGAGAGAGAGATTTTGCCCCCATTTTCTGAGTAATTTGCCTCCCTTCTCTCTGTAAGCTTACATCATAACATATTTGCAATATTTGGCGCACATTTACGCACACGCAAGAATCCCAATTTAATGAAAGCAAAACATGGAGGGAATTTCCGAGTTAATTAAGAGATAATGATCAATTTTTACATATCACCAAGTAGTAGGCCTACCATGTGATTTGCTCTCTCTCTCTCTCTCTCTCTCTCTCTCTCTCTCTCTCTCACACACACACACACACACACACACACACACACACACACACACACACACACACGCACGCACCGCCTCTGCAGTG
>JADBJO010001473.1:333331-343331 GCA_016801955.1 Conus betulinus | reverse complement strand
AATCGTCCACCCCACAACACGGTAACTCTCATACAGTGATAGTTTCATCTAGGTAATGTATATATATCTGGCACAGCCTCGTGGTAAATGGACAGGGTTGGGCTAGTCCAGGTCTTGACCTGGGGGTCGCAGCGATTACCGGATAAGCCTCTCCAGATACCAGGTTAGGCTAGTTGGGTTGCCACTTCTTTTTCTTTGTTTGCCTGCCGCAACACGCTGTCCCAGAGATGAACTCGGGGGTATGCTGTTGGGGTGCTGAGGCTGCATTAGATCCTCTGCTATCTTTTTGTTGTCTGTAATGGATCTGTTTTCCTTTCATCTTACGTCTCTGCACACGCAGTCAGTAACAGTCAATAATGACGACTGACCTTCCAAATTGAAAATCAGTAAGACTCCATGCATTGCATGCCTACTGCGCTTGTGTTGGCAATGGTGGCAGGCAGGGCCTGATAAGCAAGTCATTGCTTATGAATTATAACGATGCCCAACCAAATATGAAGACTTCATGTAGTTGTACTAAAAATAGTAGTACTTATTAACTTAGTATTTATTCTGCATCAGTGCATGCCTATTTGCTCAGGGTAATTTTGTTGGGGGCTAACACAATTATTTTCAGTTCCCCAGTTTGCCTTCACTTCAGCATAAACGGTACCCCTGTTTAATCCTTGTTAGTATGTAAATAGGGTCTAGATTTTTCACATTTGTGAATGTCTGCAGAGTTTCATGTGAATAACCACATTTGGACATGACTTAATAATCTCGCCTGCAAAGTTTCAAAGGCTGAGGTAGTTGGCAAGTGAAGTGCATCAGTGGCTGTGTTACTTTACCTGCCATCACCTTCCATCACAGCAGGTAGAGGAACTGCTGTTACGTCGTTTTTTGCCCTCACAAACATCAGACCTGTATATTTCAGCTTGTTTTTTAAGTGCAAAATTTAACTGCTTAAAAAAATCAAAACTTTTCTCTCAGATGTGTGAATGAGGGGATACTTCACCATTGAATTTCATTTTTTGTCTGATTGTGGTTTTAAATTTTATGATGAAATACAAAAAACATGTACCATCTGCATTTAATACTGTCAATGCAACGTGCTATACCCCTCTCCATGTACTGAGGTTAGTGAGAACACTGCAAAGTCCATGCTCACAGGAAACCAGATAATTTTCTTTACTAGGTCAGAAAGAAACGCTGCCATCAGAAAGAAAAACGGTAAAAAGGTGGAAGAAGTATCTCAACTGGATTTCTGAGAAGAAAATTGTGATCTTTTAAAGTGATCAAATTTTCAAGTAATTTTAAAGTGATTACATTGAAAACAAGTTGAAATGCACTTGAGATATATGTGAGAGCAAAAATGGGGTCCAGTGTCTCCAATAGTAAAGGTCTCATTAGGTGACAACATGTGACAATAGGATGGGTAACAATGCCTGTCGCACAATTTTTACTTCCTATTTCGATACTCTAAACTTTCCTGGCAAAGGAAAAGTATGACAGAATACATCAGTTCACAGGAAACGCTGCAAGCGTTGACAGAGTGACCCGTGTAGGACCTGTTTGAATTCAAGGACAGGCCTCTTTATCCCTACCATTTTACTGTATTTTGAACTCGAAGTTTGGCAAAAAATACGAACAAGGCAACAAATTGGGAAACAAAAATCAAAACAGAAACCTATAAAGTTCGTAAACTACTGCCTGTAACTACTGTGGTTTAGGCATGAAATCGCATCTAACTGTGTCTGAATCTATGACGAAATGCCAATATCTTGGAACTATAGCAGAAACTATAGGCCCTGAAATATAGTAAAAAAAAAAAAAATGGAAAGAAGAACCTAGCAAGAGAGATGAATTTTAGCCAAAGGATACTGCTAAATCAGGTTTGAAAGTAATTTGCATCGGCAGAAACTATTTCTATGTAGTTATTGAAGATCAGCTGGTATCCCTCCACCCTTTGCTTAGTGATGGTTGTAGAAGACAACGCAACGCCCCCCCCCCCCCCCTCCCAACCCCCCCCCCCATCCACTTCCCCTCGTCCCTTCCGAACAGTTGGAAGATTTGTACACACACTTTGTAAAAAGTTCACACTCATTCTAATAGAAAACCATACCAGCAACAATTTTAAGGTGAACAGGTCTGCAAAGACTGAAGGTGTTCTGTTGATGGATTTCGCAGACTGCTGAGGTGAAGACAAACTTGGGAACTTCAAAGAACCTTGTCAACTCGGTACAAGTTTACCTCAGCCAGTGAGCATGCAGGGATGTCTTACTCTAAATCATGTTTCTCTATGTGGTTGGGCATCATGGATAGATCATGAACAACAACTCGCTTTCAGACCTGGCCGTAGTTCACAGCTGATAGTGACATTGCAAACACTGGGACAGTTGGCATGCCAGGAATGTGAACAGCGTGAAGATTGATAGCTTCTTATTAACATACTGCAAAAATTATTTATATGTCACACTCTAACGACAAGTTACATGAATGTGCACCTATGACATCAGTTTAAAAAAGAAAAAAAAAAAAGAAAAGTGCCCGCCTCCTACCTGCCAAAAGACAACACTTGCACAAAACATGAGAATCGACACGTACTGAACATTTGAAGAAACTATTATCTCCATAGCCTTGATGACTTGATTGTGACCTCATTGAATCATCTATTCACAGGGACTGTCATGTTTGTCTGGCTGCTTGACCTGTTCTTGCAGGCTGTCCATGGAGTGTAGAAACATCCTCTAACATTGATAAGTGTGTCCATCTACAAACAAGACAGCTAGTATAGCTAGCTAGTGCCCTGCATGCAGGAGTCTTCAAGCAGAGGGATTAGTCTCAGCATGTTTCCATGTAATTTTATATGTCATTTATTGTGTTTTAATAACAGATGGGCATCTCTGTGAAGGATGTCAACCAGTATGTTTCCATGTACCTGTCATTTATTGTGCGTAAACAGGTGTCAACCAGCATGTTTCCATGTACATGTCATTTATTGTGTGTTAAACAGATGGGCATTTCTGTGAAGGACATCAACCAGCATGTTGCCATGTACATGTCATTTATTATGTGTAAAAACAGATGGGCATCTCCGCGAAGATGTCAACCAGCATGTTTCCATGTGTGTCATTTATTGTGTGTAAACAGATGGGCATCTCCGTGAAAGACGTCAACCAGCATGAATTCACCAAGGCCCTGGCTGCCTTCCTGAAAAAGTAAGATTTCAAATGATCATCAGTGTGCAGCTGTCACAGTTAGTATTAGATCTTGACTTAATTACATCTGTACAGTCAGTAAGAGGTGTCACAGTTGAGTTAGTATTAGATCTTGACTTAATTACATCTGTACAGTCAGTAAGAGGTGGATGTAAAGAACAAAATGGAATTGTATTAACGAAAACCATGAAAACGAAAGGGTGCATGTGTGTATGAAATTATAATCCTTTTGAATGAGTGAATACATGTTGTTACTGTATCATGATTGATGGCATAAGCATTTTTTTTTTTTTTAAAGAAATAAGTAAAGTCATTTCATAAACCTTTTAAATGAGTGAATATATATTGTTATTGCATCATGATTGATGCATAAGCATTTTTTGTGTGTTTTAAAAGAAATAAGTAAAGTGTCAAGAAATACAATGAAAACTGGATAGTTTCAGTACAGGATATTTTGAAGTATCAGATAATATCAAGTCCTTTGATGATCTGGCTAAATGCACTTTTTCTTTTTGTTAAAAAGATCCAGTCATTCCATTTTGCATGATTTTAATAACCACGTGATATTAATGATATATATAAGCACAGTCTTTGCTGCAGCGATGCGAGGTTCACAGATTCCAAGCCAGTTTCCTAGTTTGAAATCTGCATAGATTTAAAGGGAACACTTTCTTGCAAATCTGTCTGAAGGACAGCCATAGCAGATTCCCTTTTTCCCCCACATTTTACTCTCTTTTTTTTTTTTTTTTTTTTCATCTGGTCAAGATTTAGATTTGGAACAGCCTTATTTTCACTTAAAAGTCATTACAAACTGCATATGTGATTGTATGGGCTCTCGTGAGTGTGTGTGTGTGTGTGTGTGTGGTGTGTGTGTGTGTGTGTGTGTGTGTGTGTGTGTAAAAGAGAGAGGGAGAGAAACAGAGGTAGAGGTAGCTCCACTTTCTAAGTATCAACATTTGGACATGTCAGCAGGCAGTGTCACCACTTTGCTCATCAGCTCTGTGTGGCATACTCCCAGTGCTCTGTTCAAAACTGCAGACCTCGGCCTGACAATTCATGAGTTTAGCCCCGGCTGCTTTCTAATTCTTGGTACCCTAAGGCCAGCTCCTGGGGGAGGGTAGGTGGGTGTCTGCATGGCCAGAGTTGAGGCTTCAAAGGGGATCTCATTCATCTTGGCTAACTTGGCCTGCCCACCCCTGTTCTCATCCTGTGATCTGTTTGGGCGGTTCTCCTTTCCTATGACTTTAAATTCTGCTAGACTCTTGACTAGATACAGTACATCGTGCCAAAGTGGGCAGTTTCCTCATTCTTCATGTTTAGTTTAATATACTGAACACACATAGTTCAGCCCTGTCTACTCTTTAGTATTGCTATGGTTCAGGTAGTTATTTTGCTTGAGGAAGAGACCCTTCGAACATCATGAATAGAATGACCTGTCACAGCTTTAGCCATGAAAATTTGGCCAAACGGAGCTTTTTAGTTGTCATACCTCGCAAGAGTATGACAACAGACATGGTAGGTATATTTAGGGAATATGGGAAATCTCCCCATAACTGACTGGGATTTTGAGGCAGTGTCTTAATTAACATCAACTTTGATGTTCTACCATGAGTTGAGATTCGTCTGCTTGTTGTCAGAAGAAAGTCATCGGTAATTATTTGATACATCCAGATACAATTGGATGCCGTTGTTTGTGTGTGCAGTGACCAAAGATCTGGATACAGATTTATGTTGAGTACAAACATTCTGCGAGAAAAAAAAAAATCAGTCATGACTAAACCACATGCATCTCCATGGCAGCTGCTTTACCTGGATGTGTATTTCTGTAGTAGTAGAGATCGTGACTGACAGTGACCATCTCAGTCCTGGACATGTGCATTGTTCTGACAGTGAGGAAAGTGCACACCACCTGCCAGGGGCAGACAGAGGTCATGTAGGTGGTGTGTGTGGTCAGATGTAACTGTGATGACACTACAAAGGTCACACAGAGGTCATGTAGGTGGTGGTGTGTGGTCAGATGTAAGTGTGATGACACTACAAAGGGTGTGTTGCAGGTCTGGAAAACTGAAGGTGCCAGAATGGGCCGACATCGTGAAACTGGGCCGCTTCAATGAACTGAGCCCCTATGATGAGGACTGGTTCTACACTCGTGCAGGTCAGTGACAAGTATTTTGTAAATAAGACCAGGGGGTCAGACTTGGTACAAAAAAATTCTTTTCCAAATTTTTAGATGGTCACAAATATATTTAGGGGGTCATACTTCATAACTGCACAAAATGTAGGGAAAACACACACACACTACACAACACACACACACACACACACACACACACACACACACACACACACACACACACACACACACACACACACATACATACATACATGTGGGTGCCCTCAGACACACTTAGATACACAGACAAAGACACACACAGATAAGGAAAATACTAATAGATGCCCTTGATTATGCTGAAATTCAGGTTGGTGTTCAGAGTAAAGTGTTAACAAAAATGAGTAAATGTGAGCACTACAGTATCGTGATTTTAACTGTGAAACTTGATATAAGTGGGATGTCCTCCTCGGTCATCATGACAGAATTTCCACTACGCAAGTGATTTCCATCAGCCCTCCTCGATAATGACAGAATTTCGACTACGCGAGCAATTTCCATCAGTGTTGAAGTGTTTAACCCGTTCAGTGCTTGAAAATGTTACATAACAAAGGCTGGCCCAGTGCCAGGGAAATCTAATGATTTGGGGGTAATAATTAACAAAAAATTCTAGCTCAGAAACTACAAAAGATATAAAAATGAAATATATATGATTTTTGAAGGAAATGAATGGAGATTTTGAATCTGGGCTTCTTTTGTTTTAATTTTGATCATAAAAAAAATATTTAGGCATTTAGATTTGGATAGATTTTTTTGCACAATCAAAAAACATATGTATTTACCACTACAGCTTCACATCCAAAAAAGAACACAAAGCAAAAAAGTTGAAAATAAAGTTGTATTGTCACACTACACCTGTAAATGAAAGTAGAACAGTCTAGAAGTCTATCCAGACGCTCACACCTCATGCAGACAGGTCAGTTCACGACCACGCCCCCCTCCCCCCACCACGCCCCCTTGCTGGACTTCAACCCTCTCTTTCACTCCTCCTCTTCCCCTACCTTTCTGCTGCCCGTGTCACGCCGCGAGCAGGCCGCGCTCCCCTCTCGCGCTGACTAACACGCTGCTGCCCACTCGCACGCAGTGCAGAGTACACACTAGGCTAGCTCGTTCGACGTTGGTAACCAGTCAGCTGAACACACTCTTGAGATCGCACAGCACGACTCAATAACTGACGAATATGGCCGGCAATTCCATCACTATCATCATCTCACCTTCATGCTCGAGTGAGTCGCTGAATAAAAGATTATTATCTTTATCATCAAAATGATTAGCAGAGCCCGCTCAGCTGTGTAAGTACGTTGATTTGGTCGCTACGCTCGTCGAAGGTTGCGCCGCCATCTTTGCAAGCGAGACAAAGCGCTGGCTGGTCATCCAGTCAGTGATGAGGAAAAATGGTCTTTCCCCTCACGTGTGGTCATTTGCATATCATTTTAATACTGTAGACATATAAGGCTTACTACGCACACTCTATTCAGTCAGTCCTTTGATAGGAATAGTAACGAATGAAATTCAAGAAAAATGCATGACGTCAGTGGACGGCCCATAGGCACTGGAAGTACATTTTTACTACGGCGTCAGCTGACGGCTTAAAGGCACTCAACGGGTTAACTTGTTGATCCTATCGCAGTCGTGCAGTGATCCTCGGACATGCGGCGAGAGCAAGAGGCGAGTGATGACTATTTGTGGAAGCTTTGGCGAAGCTATGCAGATTGGCTTCTCTTGCACTGTGCACACCACATTCCTGCATCCACAACACAGCCATTTTCATTGTGTGAACCGCTCATATTGCATAGATCCTATTTTGTTTCTTTGCTGGATTTTCACTTGCAAGCCACTGTTCAAAGCCATATTTTTGGGGGTTTCCATGATTAATGCGCTTGTCCGAATCATGTGATCTTGTGGTCCAATCAGAGACTTGGTAGTCTATTTTGATGACTCTCGTTGGTTTTCAGTAGAGAAGAGTTCTCAAGCAAGCAAGTTGTTAATCGATTCAGAACGTTCTGAATTGTCGAGGAAAGTTGGGTTTTTTTTATCAGCTTCAGTCATGGTGGATTGGACGAAAGTGCTTGTGGGTGATGTGCTTGGAGTTGTACGGCATAGAGGAGAAAAATCATTACTTTTCAGTAAATTCTGGTACTTTTTAGTGACGCACTGGCCTGAATTGTAGTGCGTCAGATGGGAAGTTCATGCATCAGAGATGCACATTTGTGCGTGACACATTATCACTGCAGTTGCAGATTCTTTTTTCCTCTCTGTTTAGTTTTGTCACTGGGATCGGTTTAATTCTGTTTTGAGCCACTTCAGCCTGCAGTGCTGTCTGTGTATAAGTATCACCTATGAAGGATGGCCAGCTAGTTGAAGTGTTAAACAGTGTCCTCTGTGTATAAGTATCACCTAGTAAGGATGGCCAGCTAGTTGAGGTGTAAAGCGCGTGCCCTCTGTGTATAAGTGTCACCTATTAAGGATGGCCAGCTAGGGTGTAAAACAGTGCCCTGTGTATAAGTGTCACCTATTAAGGATGGCCAGCTCGTTGAGGTGTAATTTTAAAACAGTGTTTTCTGTGTACAAGTATCACCTATTAAGGATGGCCAGCTAGTTGAAGTGTAAAATAGTGCCCTTTGTGTATAAGTATCACCTGTTATGGATGGCCAACTAGTTGAAGTGTGAAACAGTGCCCTCTGTGTGTAAGTATCACCTGTTAAGGATGGCCAGCTAGTTGAGGTGTAAAACGGTGCCTTCTGTGTGTAAGTATCACCTATTAAGGATGGCCAGCTAGTTGAGGTGTAAAACAGTGCCCTCTGTGTATACGTATCACCTATTAACCCCTTCACTGATTTTTTGCATGTTTTGTTGTTATGCAGTTGTCTGCAATATCCTGTCAAATGACTTGATTATGTTGATAATTAGCATATCAGAAATTGACAACATTGTAAAAATTTTACAAAAAATAACAGTTTTTGAGTATACACAAGCACATTGTGCCAAATAGAATGAGTCAAAACACTGAAAAAAGTGGTCTTGCTATTTATTCAACATCAGTACTAACACAAGACAGTCATATAAATCCCAAGGAATCTTGTTTTTGATGATAATCTGCTCATAAATGGGGTACTCTTTTTTTAGGTAAAAAGGGGCATAATCATGCTTTTCACGGTATGTTCACTAATCTATATTACTCATCCATTTGTTGAGTTATTTGTAAGATTTTTTTGTGGATTACTTCCTTATACCCTTGTCTACAATTCCACATCATTCTAACTTTATTTTGGGGGTAATAATGATGGTTCACACTAATAACATACATGATAAAACAGTTTTTGTTTTGTTTTCAATTTGAGAGTTTTACAACAGTTCACCACATAAAAGCCCACTAAACACAGCAAAAACACCTTTTGGTGTTTGCTCAGCAACATTACAAATACCTGGGATTCATATTGTTGTCAGTAAATGTCCCTCTGTGTAACAGGCTATGTTACTGGGGGTACCCCAATTCTGCTTACTACTAGGGGTAGGTTCAGTACTTCAATCCCTGTTTATTTATTTGTTCGACATATGACTTAGATTTTATTGCTTCTCTTTCCTTATACTCCAAGCTATGATGCTGTATACACAATAATGTAGTATTGTTGCCATTTGGGGATGGACAGGAATATAATGAATTGTGGTTTTACACACAAAGAACACTTCAAGTATACAAAAACAAATCGCGCCATATATAAAATCAGTGAAAACAATGAAAAAGTGGTGTGACTAATTATTCAACATCAGCACTAACCATGACAGTCACATAAATCCCAAGGAATCTTGTTCTTGATCATAATCTGTTCATAATTGGGGTACTCTTACTCATCCATTTGCTGAGTTATTTGTTAGATTTTTTGTGGATTGCTTCCTTATACCCTTGTCTACAATTTCATTTCATTCTAATTTGATTTTGGGGGTAATAATGATGGTTCACACTAATAACATATATGATAAAACAAAATTTTGAAAGAGTGGGGGTTAGTTGCCGCCATGGACATGACACAAAAAGTACAGGACAAGACACGATGCATTTTTGACCTCTTGGGTCTTCTTCAAGTAGAAAAAGGATAGATCACATTTAACATTTAGGACAGTACAAACAAAGAACGAAGAGAGTCTCTTGAAGAAGACCCAAGAGGTCGAAATGCATTGTGTCTTGTCCTGTACTTTGTTTGTCAATGTCTTTGGCGGCAACTAACCCTCACTCTTTCTAAATTTTGCTTCGTTCTCCGCCATCAGTCTCTCCATTTTGAAACTATGATAAAACAGTTTTTGTTTGAGAGTTTTACAACAATTCACCACATAAAAGCCCACTAAACACAGCAAAAATACCTTTTGGTGTTTGCTCAACAACATTACAAACACCTGGGATTCATATTGTTGTCAGTAAATGTCCCTCTGTGTAACATTCTGCATGTTACTGGGGGTACCCCAATTCTACTAGAAAGGGGCATAATTTTACTATTTGGGGTAGGTTCAATACCTCAGTGACTGCTTATCTATTTGTTTGTTGACATATGACTTAGATTTTATGGCTTCTCTTTCCTTTTACCCCAAGCTATGATGCTGTAAATATAATCTAGTTTTGTTGGCCATTAGGGGATGG
>JADBJO010001473.1:298331-330831 GCA_016801955.1 Conus betulinus | reverse complement strand
AAGGAGTTGTATGTGAACTCAATCAATATCATGTAGTGTATTTTGGTTGAGAAATCTTAAAAACAAGTGTTGCTATTTCCGAAACGCTGCAGCTTGGAAGTTAAAAAAAAAAACAACTTTGAAATGGGTAAAGCAAGTGCCTGTTAATCCATTGAAATGGGTAAAGCAAGTGCTGTTAATCCAGTGAAATGGGTAAAGCAAGTGCCTGTTAATCCAGTGAAATGGGTAAAGCAAGTGCCTGTTAATCCAGTGAAATAGGTAAAACAAGTGCTGTTAATCCAGTGAAATGGGTAAAGCAAGTGCCTGTTAATCCAGTGAAATGGGTAAAGCAAGTGCCTGTTAATCCAGCTGGGTAAAGCAAGTGCCTGTTAATCCATTGAAATGGGTAAAGCAAGTGCCTGTTAATCCATTGAAACGGGTAAAAGCAAGTGCCTGTTAATCCAGTGAAATGGGTAAAGCAAGTGCCTGTTAATCCAGACCAAGAAAGGACAGTCAGTCTGTGCCAGAGGTGTGGGATTGCCAAAACTTGAGATTGATGGTCTAGGTTGATTATGAGGATGATGATGATTGGTCTGTTTTGCCATTTGTACAGTGGTAGAAGTTTGTTACATTCTGTGAAAGAAGTTGATGATAGGGTAAGGTGTTGTCTGTTTCACCATTTGTACAGTGGTAGAAGTTTGTGACATTGTGTGAAAGAAGAGCTGATGACAGGAGAAAGGTGTTTTCTGTTTCACCATTCGTACAGTGGTAGAAGTTTGTTACATTGTGTGAAAGAAGTTGATGTCAGGGAAAGGTTTGTCTGTTTCGCCACTCATACAGTGATAGAAGTTTGTGACATTGTGTGAAAGAAGAGCTGATTGCAGGGGAAAGGTGTTGTCTTTTTCTCCACTCGTACAGTGATAGAAGTTTGTGACATTGTGTGAAAGAAGTTGATGACAAGGAAAGGTGTTGTCTGTTGCAGCCTCAACCTGCAGACATCTCTACATCCGTTCCCCAGCTGGCGTGGGAGCCTTCACCAAGATCTATGGATGTAAGCCTGGCCATTGTTATTGGGTGTTTTGGCGCCACTCCATTTTCCTGTGTAGACATGCTCAGCCAGAAAGCCAAAGGGCTGTTTTCACCCAGTACTCTTAATTCACTTCAAGTTTCAATGCTATCACGTGATGTTTTGTTTTGTTCTGTTGTAGTCTTGCTTCATTTGTAGGAACACCTGAATTAGTAGACACACGCACACAAAATCAGTTAAACATACTTAACATTATGCTGGAAGACCCAAAGTGAATGAAATCACCTTTACACAAGAGACAAGTCCAGAACAAGGTACCCTGTGAATAAAGCCAGTTTCAAAGTGTACTGACTGCAGAGGGAAGTCCAGAACAAGGTAACCCTGTGAATAAAGCCAGTTTCAAAGTGTACTGACTGCAGAGGGAAGTCCAGAACAAGGTAACCCTGTGAATAAAGCCAGTTTCAAAGTGTACTGACTGCAGAGGGAAGTCCAGAACAAGGTAACCCTGTGAATAAAGCCAGTTTCAAAGTGTACTGACTGCAGAGGGAAGTCGAGAACAAGGTAACCATGTGAATAAAACCAGTTTCAAAGTGTACTGACTGCAGAGGGAAGTCGAGAACAAGGTAACCATGTGAATAAAGCCAGTTTCAAAGTGTACTGACTGCAGAGGGAAGTCAGAGCATGAAAGCAGATGCTGAAGCACTGAGCCGCCAAATCAGCAGAACAGACATGAAAGGAACGAGCGTTGACCTCAGGTTGTGATGTCTTCCCCTGCAGTATGGGAGATGCCACAGGACTGGATGGCGTTCTCTCTTTGACACTGTTGGTGGACTACCACTGAAGAGTTCTCTCCCAGGAGGTCACAGTTGACTCTGGTCGGGCATTAGCCAATGGTTCTGTTGAAATATGGAACACAGTGATTCCCCCCTTAACCCTGTCCCCTTTATGTCATTGTCATAATATTATTATATTGGGTATTTATATAGCGCTATCCTCGGTCACAGACCAAGCTCTAAGTGCTTTACAATAAACACACTGCCTGTGTCCAGGTAGAGCCGGCCGAAGAGCAGCCTACTGGCATTCCTTCAGTCATTTCCCCGTACCATTCAGATATCATTAACTCATTCTCATTTATCTGATTTATTCCTCCAGTTTCTCACATAGGATGCATGCGATGTTTATACATGTCCTCCATTTCCACCTGTACACGGTGGCACACGATAAAAGTAAGTCACAATTTTTGTGGCTTGGTAAGAAATACCAGGCGGCTATCTTCAGTCTACAACAGTTTTGCCAGGGCAGTGGGGAATCCCCCTGCTCTTTTAGATTTTCAACTGCTGTGGGTTCTTTTAACGTGTGCAAGGGGCCAGAAGGCACATGGGTCTGACTTGCTCATAGTCCCCATCTGATGGACTTGATGTTCAGTTCGATATGTCATTCAAACTGGGAAAGAAAGGCGCGAGAAAGCAGGGCTTGAACCCACGCACTTCTCACACGTTGGATTGGCAGGTGAACGTCATAACCACACTGCCACTCGGCCTGTCGCCCAAGCAAGATAAGTCTTGTGCTCTGTCTCGCCTATACTTTGCCTTTGTGTAAAGATTGCTGTGTTTGCACTCTGTACTCATTTATCTGTGGCTTCCGCTTATATCTTGACGTGTGAGGTTATCGGATGGGCTAGCATTCTAACCTTATTCGCTGAAATTTTCTCGCGCGATCGTGGTGCTCCCGGTTTCTTGTCTATTTGCGTAACCGGTTCGAGGTTGATCGGCATTTTCCATCGCCACGTCCCTCGCGTTTTCTCGGCCTCCCTTTGTCCATCGGCCTTGCATTCTCACTCGCCTTTACGGCCTTTTGCCCCTAAATTCCGATTTCTAATCTCGCCGTTACTTGTATCACGATTCCACTATCTCATCTGCGACGATCGCGGGTCGGTTTCGTCGCCATCTTGTTTTGCGCCAGTCTCCATTCCTTGTCGCACCAGCTTTCTAGCCCACGCAATTACACGTGGTTTGTCGTTCGGAAATTGCTTCCTACATTTGTTTACACCCCTCCCATTCATTGCCACATTTTTCGATCGGCGTCGTGTGCGTGGCGATCGCATCGCCCTTCGGCATTGCTGTTACACACGTGGCGTTACTCAGCACTTTTGGTTCACGCCACTGTCGTTGCCCACGCACGGTTTCGTTCATCGCTACTGCGTTTCTGTCACTGTGCGAGCTTGTTTACTTTTATATTTCCATTGTGTATATTGCTATTGTGTGCGCACGGTCGATCGACCTGTATACCCTCCTCGATCGACCGTCGTGTTACGATCGTGTGCTCCGGTTTTCACAACCTCCCGCGCGACGATCGTGAGCCGGTCGTCGCCATCTTGTTTTTTGCGCCGGTCTCCCTCTCTTGTGCACCAACTTCTAACCCTCGGTATTTTACGTGGTTTTTTCGCCCTGAATTTGCTTCCTCAATTGGTTTGCACCCCTTTCTTTCAGTTGTCACAATTCTCGCTCGCCTTCGTGTCCTTAACGATCGCGATCGACCGGCGTCATTGTATTTACACGTGGCGTTACTCAGCACTTTGGGCCCACGCCACGGTCGCTTCTCACGCACTGTTTCGCTCATTTCTGCTGCGCTTTGTGTCCCTGTACGGACTTGTTTACCTGTATATTCCATTGTGTGCGTTGTTTACATTTTTATTTTATTGTGTGCGCACGATCGATCGGTCGACTTGGTTATCCTCCTCGATCGACCGTCGTGTCTCCCCGTTACGATCGTGTGCTCCGGTTTCGCTCGGCGCCATCGCCCAATATGGTGAAGGACTCGGCTGGGTCGAGCAATAACTCTGACGTTCAGAGTTCGCTCACATTCCCGGAGGACCCACGAGTTGGTTCCAACCCCGAGCGAACCGTCCTCTCCTTGGGAGAACGGCCGGCCGCGGTAGACGGAGACGTCCCTCCCGCGGAGGGGACGCGGGAGTCTCCCTCCTCTACCCCGACCGACGGACGCACGACCGTTGCGTTCGAAAGCTAGAAGGCAACCGGCTGCGATTTCTAAGTGCCTTTCGTTCAACCTGCCCAGGAAAAATCTAAGGGCAAGGCCCCCCTAAGGGACCCCGTCTAGCCAAGAAATCCGAGCGGGATTCCGCTTCTCCCCCAGCCACCCTGCCTTCTAGCTTTCCTGCGCATAGTCAGACATCCACTTACTATGCCGAGTCACGCGACCCCCGGCCCCCCCCGGGGACCTTTGCCGGGCCGCGGACAGGCACGGGGGTGACGGCCTTGGGCTGGAACCCCCACCCGTCACTCGCACTTATGGGACGCGCGGGTCCACTTCTTCCCCCCATCCGGACTCGCCGTCTCACGACGCTCTCCCCCACCGTGCACAGGTGCAGCCAACACCCCTGCACGAGGAGCGTCCAGTTATCTCCGGACGCAGTTTTATGGCCACGTCTTGGCACGACCATGCACATGTCCATAACTCTGGGCGTATGGAACACCGAGTGCATCCACCGGTTGTGAACATACACAAGACGGCCGACCAACCCCGCTCGCCCGCCGCAGGTTCCCCTAGGGGTTCAGGACGTTCGGGGTCCGACCTACTCGGCCCCCATTTGGGCAACGTCCTCGGTCCCGTTCCTCCGGGGGAGGATCTACCAGCGGGACCACGGGTAACCTGTCCCATTCCACTGGGACCCGGCACGCTCCCGGGGGGAAACCACATACCAGGGTCGATTACTATTCCCCCCCTGCTGCCCAAGGTTACCCCGGTCCCCGGCGAGTCCCTGCACAGTACTCTGGGCCGCCACAGCCCGCTTATCTCCCCGGGGACCAGTGGCTCTATGCCCCCGAGAGGGACCAGTGGCTCAATACACACACCCAACCTGAACAACAATTTGGTCGATTGTGGCACCCAACCTCGCAGACTTGGGTCGACCTGGGTCTCCCACCTCGGGCGCTGTCCGATCGGCAGTCCGGCTCTCCCCCCCCAGCCCGTCTGCCGAGCATAGAGCCACGAGGGTCCCGCCATCCCCCCTCCCCCCCCCCCCACCACCCTACCAGGGCGGGACCCTCGCGCACGCGCACCCGCGCAGTTGCCCCCTGAGGAAGACCTCCCTTCCCAGGAACTTGACTCCCCACAGCCTGAGGACGACTACGATGAGGACTTCTTCTCATCCCTTTATGACATCCACACCATTGAACGGTTTCGACCGGACTTCGTGTCGAGGGACGCCCCTCCCTCTGCCGATCTTGGCCTTCCCTGAGATCGTTGGGCTGCCCCCCAATACTCCAGACTCAGAATTGTCGCACCTCAGTCACTCACTTCGCTGTGGGAGTCCGGCAAAAAAACGCGCCAGGGGTGCAGACGCCGTCCCCACGCCGGGTCAAGACCTGCCCCCCGGCACCCAATGCGGCCCCCTTCGGCGCCCTACTTGGGACCCACAGGAAGCACCCAGTTGCCCTCCTCTTTGCCGACAATCCGGTTACCAGGGAGTGGGCCATCTCCCAATCAGATTGTCGCCTGATACCCAACCGGGCCCCCCCTACTTCGGCCACCATCCCCTTTAAGCGCTAAAGGACTGGGACCCGAGTAGCCCGGATGGGCATCTTACACACCACTGCAGGGCATGCCTACCTTAGCATGCTCTTGCAGAGGGCGGAGGTACTCTGGCCTGGGGATGACGGCGCCGTCCCAGTGCCTTCGGATACAAACTCCGAACCACACCAGGACGAACGAACCTCGCTTATTCAGCGACCCCTTTATGCGACACCTAGTTAACAGGATCGCATCACTTGGCGCTGCGGCGGACAGCGCAGCAACAAGCCATTTTAATTGTCTGCTAGTGGCTAGAGACGCGGTGCTTGCACGCTCCTCACTCTCCCCGGCACTCAGGGCATCCCTACGATGTGTCCCGGGCCAGGATCACTCGCTCTTTGGCGAGCACTCCACCTCGGCTATGTCTCTCTCGCTCGAGGAACGCAAGCAGGCGGCGTCCTTTGCCCCCCGGCCAGCCACGCCTTTCCAGGCCCCCCAAGCGGCCACTTAACTCACAGAGGCCTAAACCTAAACCTCGCCAAAATTTTTGTTTGGCCAGCAAGCACGGCCCCGCCGGTGACTGGAGGACACTCCCGTAGTGCGCATGGAGCTGGCCCAACCTGCCCAGCAAGGCACCGGCCCTCTTCCCCTTCCCCCCCCCATCTGGACCATCGGCTCCCCTGGCGGGCAACCTCTCCCGGCCGCCTGCCAGTGGCGACGTATGGGCCTCAGCCCCTGGGTAGTGTCGGTTCTTCAGGACGGGTTTCGCCTACCGTGGGCTCACCGTCGTCCTCCCCTCATGCGCTCTCCTCCTCCGTCCCCCAGCGCGACCCCCCCCTGCCCAGGCGGACGCCCTTCGCGCCTGGAAGTCCTCGAACTCCTCAGAAAGGGGCCATCACCGAAGTTTTCCAGCCCAACCCCGGGTTTTACTCCCACCTGTTCGTGATCCCCAAACCTTCGGTGGGATGGAGGCCCATCCTTGACCTTTCTCCCCTCAACAAGTTCCTCAGACATACCTAGTTCAAGATGGACACGCCCTCCCAGATCAGAGACTCCATCCATCACGTAGATTGGGCTACCTCCATAGATCTGAAAGATGCGTACTTCCAGATCCTTATTCACCCGGCGCACACAGACGTTACCCGGTTTTTGTCTGGCAAGCTCGAGTGTTCCAGTTCAAAGCTCTCCCCTTTGGCCTCTCCCTGGCACCCTTCCTCTTCACGAAGGCGTTCCGATCTCTCTCCCAACACAGTCCCTCGAACTATACACAGACGCCTCCAACTCGGGCTGGGGGGCCCACTTGGGGGACAGTCATGCCTCGGGGATGTGGGACGCACAGATGGCTCGCCTCCACATCAACATATTAGAATTGGAAGCGGTCAGGCTGGCCCTCCTCCACTTCCAACATCTATCTCTCACCGACTGGTTCTCCCTCCTCACGGACAACACGTCGGTAGCCCATTACATCAACAAAGGGGGGGGGGGGGGGGGGGGGGGGGGGGGGGGCGGCCTCTCTCTACGGACAGAGGCCCTCCTTCGCTGGTGCCACGCACGGGGGGAGCCACCCTCCGTGCGAGACACATAGCGGGGACACGCAACATCCTGGCAGACACTCTCAGCCGGTCAGGGACCCTTCTGCACACAGAGTGGACCCTGAACAAGCTGACACTAACCACCGTCTGGGAACACTGGTTCAAGCCCATGGTCGACCTATTTGCGACCCGGTACAACCATCCATCGACCCCCATGTATGTCTCTCTCCTCCCTCCCGGACCCCCGAGCGTACGCGGTCGATGCGCTCTCCCTCCCCCCCTGACGGGACTCCTCGCCTACGCCTTTCCCCCCTTCCCCCCATACTTCACAAAGTGATCAGGAAGGCCAGGCTGGAGAGACCCAAACTCATCCTCATAACCCCGTGGTGGCCGACTCAGTTGTGGTTCCCGGACCTCAGGTCCCTCACTCACGTTCCCCCTCTCCAGCTAGCCCCTTGGTGGGACTTACTCAGACAACCGCGCTCGGCCTCCCTCACTCCAATCCCCAGATGCTTCGCCTACACGCTTGGCTTCTATGCCAGCCAAATTGCGACCACCGCGATGATGAGAGAGATGGAGACACGTGGTGCACGGCTAACTCGGTCCCCTACCTCCTCCCCTCCAACATCCACATAGGCAAGTTCCTATCCCACCAGATAGGCAATTTCCTATCCCACCTTTCATCTCTCGAAAGCTCTCTGCTAGTTCCATTCGGGGCTACAGATCGGCCGTAGGCACCACCATCTGACAGCTGGGCGGCCCATCATTCGACAATAACTTTCTCCTTAGAGAACTATCTCGGGGGGGGGGGGGCCCTACGGGAAGCTCAGTCCCCTAGGCGCGCTCCCATGTGGGACCTCTTTCTGGTTCTTGACTCCCTCAGAAACCCCCCTTTCGAGCCCCTCCGTGCTATTCCCTTTGTCATTCTCCCCTTCAAGACCACCTTCCTTCTCTCCCTGGCCTGGCCTCAGCCAGGAGGCGAAGTGGGATTCAGGTCCTCAGTTGTGACCCTCGGGACATCGCCTTTCTCAGAGACGGATCGGTCTCGCTTAAGTTCCTGCCTGAGTTCTTAGCGAAGAACCAGGAACCGGGCACGACCTCTCCTTCCCTGGTTATCCGCTCCCTAGCGGATATTAGGCAGCGAAGGCAGCGGGGACATGGACCTATGACCCTCTAGTGCCTCAGATACTACTGGGAGCGTTTCCCACCCCAGGCGTTCCTCTCAGAGAAGCCTCCTTATTTCCATCAACCCCAACAACAAGAAAGACATCTCGGCGGGCTCGATTTCTAGGTGGCTATTCTATACTATCAAATCTGCCTATGCCCAGGCCCACAAAGACCTCCCAGCCCTTTCCCCTCGAGCCCACGAGGTCAGAGCGTTGGCCATGTCCACAGCGTTCCAGCACTCTGTCCCCGTGTGCCATCTCCTGGAGGCAGCCTACTGGCGTTCGGAGAACCCTTTCATAAACTTTTATCTAAGGGACATCCGCATGACCAGGGCTGATGGTTCTAAGGGGTTTTCATTTGTGGCGGCAATGCAGCATATAACAGTTAACCCAGGAACCATTAGGGCGCTCGGCCCTCCTCCTATTCCTTTAAATTCTGCTATGGTCTGACATGGTATAGTATACGACGCCAAAATGGGGAGTTTGTATTATACTCCCTGTTTGGCTAAGTACTTACCATGTCAGACTCTAATGCCCGCCCTACCTTCCCCCCTAGCGCCAAGGTTCCCTGGGGTTGCCTTGCGCGCAGGCCTCGTTGAATGACGGACAGTACACGATCTTCGGCATCTTCCGTAATCGGAAGTAGGGTGGGCGTCACGTGACTATCTTATGCCTGCATTTGCCACAAAACTCATATGGATTATTGGACACTTTTTTTTTTTATTCAAAATTGATTTGAAATCCAACACTGAAAACAAAATTCATACAGTCTCTTGAGTAAAACATTTAAAATTTGAAATAGGTTTTTAAAATTCACACTTGCCTTTTTTTCCACAGCATGTGGTATTTAACACAGTAACGGTGGTGGGATAAAGTCCACAAATGGATCTGGATGTGGCCCCTCCAGCCTGGGCCCAGAGTGTGAAATGGGACCACTTCATTTCTGAAGTTACTCTTTGTTCTTTGACTGATGTTTCTGTGCTTCATTAAATCCACATACTTTTTGTCATTTTTTTTTTGTTTTTGGATTTCTGACAATGCCAGTTGTTGGCAGACATCGGTTTTACACAAAATTTTTTGCTGTTTCTCCAGTCAGCCGCAGTTGTGTGCTTGTTATTGAGCCAACAGTGACATACTGAACTGTTCGTTATGCAAGAAAACTTTACACTAAAGGACTGATGTGGTGACTGACTGGAAGTGGATTTTCAGTGCAGTGCAAGCATGTCTGGACTCCCTAAGTACCAGTCAGGTTTTAGTTTTTCCAAATTTTATCGAACAGTGTTGGAAGAGAGGACATAGCTCCATGAAGCTAGTGCTTTCTGTATGTCACATTGTCAGTGTGCCGTTGTGACCCTCATGTTTGAATCTCTATGTGACAAATTGAAATCAATATAGGATAGGCCCTCGGCCATTGATGATCAGGTGTGATGTGTATAATTGATAACATTGCAGTGAAGAACATAAGCCAGCCACTATTCTTTTGTTGAAAGCATTATGGTGAAATTCTGTCCTGCTTCCTTCCATGTGGACATTTCATAGTGTTGCCCAACCTTGGTGGTTTGTTCACTTAGTTTTTTTGGCATTTTAGTGGTCATGTATCGATTTTTACTGCATGAATTAAGGAAAGCTACACAACATGGTAGTTTGAATCTTCATGTATTACAGGAGTGTCTGTATGGTCAAGGGGAAATAAAAACTTTCCAGATGATTAAAAACAAGCACCAAATGGCAAACAGCTTGAGGTTCTTTCCCTTTAATCGATTTATGATGGAAGTGAAAATCAGTGCACTGAACTGTCCAGTTGATTTTTTTTTTTTCAGTTGTGGGTCAAAGAATGGAAGAGTTGTGTCCCTGTATTTATTGCACAGTGTCGTGCAGTAAGAGTTCCACATGCATTTGTGTGCAGCCAAGAAGCGCAACGGCACTGCCCCTAGCCACAGTTGCCGTGCCAACCGCTCCGTGGCGCGCAAAGTCCTGCAGTCCCTGGAAGGTCTGAAGCTGGTGGAGAAGGACCCCAACACTGGGTCAGTGCCTTTTTTTTTCTCTTTTTTTTTTTTTTTTTTTAAACTCTCTTGACAAGCGCGCGCCCGCTAGCGCCGAACCGGAAATCACATGGCCAAAAGGCAGAGTGCCTGCGAGCGCCCGGTAAACATGTGGCAACAGTGGGTGCTGCCATGTTTCTCTCGTAGAAAGAAGGTCTCGCGAGAACGTGAGTTCCTTCTTCCTGTAGCCATTTACTTCTGTTTGCAAAAAAACGCGAGTCGATACGTGCCGTGGTTCTTGAGTTATGAATTTTTTTAAGTTTTGTGGTCGAAATGCTGTTTTTCACCATGGCTAACCTTGATTTCTGCCATTCTATGATGAATTTTAGTGATGAAGATACTGTGATTTGTAGGATTTACGGCATAAGACTTAGTGAAAGTGCTGGGTAATGAAGCTTAGAGTGACCTAGATTTTCGACTGGGATGAGGTTCCAGGTATGATGAAAAACAATTCGGAAGAAAGTTCTGAAGAAGAAGATTTTTTTTTTTTTTCCTGAGTAAATGGCTCATGTGACATTCTTCAAACTTATGATATAGCAACATATATATTCGTAGGAATTAAAAAAAAATTATTTTCATTTCATTATATCCTTTCTCTCTTTTGAATTAATTTTTAAGTTGGATAACCATTTTCAAGTTACGGAGTTACTTATCTTGCTGATGGTTTTCGACGTAACTAAGCTCGGGTAAGTGCATACTGAAGAAGGTTAAATTCTATTTATTTATATTTTTGAGGGAGGGGGTTAGAGGATGAGTGTCTTTGCATGGAGGGTGGGAGAGAAGAGGGAAGGGAGACCAAAAGGCATATAACAGGGAGGAGCTAAGTGTGTATGTATGTGTATGCGTGTGTGTGTGAACATTATCTTCATCTTTATTGAGGGTTAAAGATCAAGCTTTACAGCTTTTTTTCATCCTGCCCTCACAAAAAGAATGAATATCATCACAGTAATGGGTAAAAAAAAAAAAAAAAACAAAACAAGCAATCCAAATGTAGGAAAAAAAAATCATGCAATGAAACAGGGAATTATCTAACAACTATTGCATTTAACATTTTGATGAACAATATACAACATATCAGACTAGTCACACCTAGACATATGAGACAGAGAGAGAGAGTGTGTGTGTGTGTGTGTGTCTCTCTCTCTCTCTTTGAAAAAGAGAAATCGGCATTATGGGCAGTGATGTCAGAGAGTAAAATCGGTGATGTTCATGAACAAAAGAGACTGTTGTGCAACAGTGATAGGAAGAGGTGTGGAGGAGGGGCTGGGGTGGGGGGGGTTGTGCATTGTATATGATGTAATGATGATGTAAGGAGTGTGTGTGTTGAAAGGTATTCCTGCTCAGTGTTGAAAGGTATTCCTGCTCAGTTGCATACATCTTAAATGTTTTACAAGAGCATATGAATCTGACACAGGAAAACAGATAATTTGGGTGGATAATTTGGGTGGATTGTGTGCTGTTTTGTTTATTGAAAAGTGTGGTTGATTTGAATTGGGCTTAAAGCGAGCTATGAAAGTTAGATTGAAGTGGGGATACCAGAATTTTGCTATTTTTTGTACAAATGGACTTTGAATGTTGTATTGCAGTGTTTGTTCCCTTTTCCCGTGTGTCCCAGTTTTTGTTTTATTTTTTTGAAGTGAATGTAGACATGATGGTACCAAGAATTGTGTTGGACATGCGTAGAGGTGAGAGTTCACTCCAGGGCAGAAAATTTGTCAGATACGTTTTTGTCATTGTGTGATTCCCGTCATTTATTTACAAAACAAGGAAAAGAAAAAGACGGTCAGCTTAAGAAAAACATCATTTGGCATCATATGCTATACCATGTCAGACCATAGCATTCAATGGCAGTTAGTCAGCTCTGCCAGGCTGAAATTTCTTGTGGCAAATGCAGTCATAAGACAGTCACCTGACGCCCACCCTACTTCCGCCAATGGAGGAAGCCGGTGTCCGCTTCCTGTACCTCATTCTCTTCGGCCTGCAGCCTAAGCAAGACAAGTCTTGTGCTCTGTCTCGCCTGTACCTCTGCCTTTGTGTAAAGATTGCTTGTGTTTTGCTTCTTTACTTGTTCAGTTGTGGCTTGCGCTAAACCCTAAGTACACTTGCCGTGTGAGGCTCTTGGTGGGCTGGCATTTCAATAATTTCTCTCTTTTCATGCTCCTCGTGACTCTCGCGACTTTGTTCGATCGCCGTATAGCTCTCGCGTTTTTGCCTCATGCGATTTTGTTTTTCAGTGCAAGTTTTATCGGCACTGTCTCAGTGTTGTGGTTGCCCCTGCGGTAACGCATCCATCCCCTCTTCTTAACCTTCTTAAGTATGCACTTACCTGAGCATGGTTATGCCGAAAACCATCGGCAAGATAAGTAACTCCATAATTTGAACATTACCCAATTTAAAATTAATTTAAAAGAGAGGAAAGGATATAATGAAATGAAAATCATTTTAAAAATTCCTACGAATATGTTTTGTTGCTATATCATAAATTTGAAGAATGTCACATGAGCCATTTACTCGGGGGGGGAAAAAAAATCTTCAGAACTTTTCTTCCAAATCGTTGTTTATCATATCTGGAACCTCATCCCAGTCGAAATCTAGGTCACTCTAAGCTTTCACCACCCAGCACTTTCACTAAGTCTTATGCTGTAAATCCCACAAATCACAGTATGTTCATTACTAAATCTAATTACAGAACGGCAGAAATCAAAGTTAGCGATGGTGAAAACCAGCATTTCGACCACAAAAAACTTTAAAAAATTATAACTCGAGAACCACAGCACGTATTGACTCGCGTTTTTTTTGCAAAACGGAAGTCAATGGCTACAGGAAGAAGGAATTCGCGTTCTCGCGAGACTTTCTTTTCTACAAGAAACATGGCAGCGCCCATTGTTGCCATGTGTTTTACCAGGCGCTGGCAGGTGCTCAGCCTTTTGGCCGTGTGATTTCCAGTTGGGTGCTAGCGGGCGCGCGCTTATCAAGAGAATTAACTGCATTTTCTGCGCGTTTATTTACTTTCCCACTCGCTCCCAGTAATTTCTATTCGACGATCGAACACTCGCTGGTTCTCTTGGCCACCATCTAGCAGTGTAGTCCTTTACTTCTTTTCCCACCTTTCCTGTTTTCAGATTTTGCTGACTTTAACTATACGTCTGTGTGTTTGTGTATGTATACTTGTGTGTGTGTGTGTGTGCTGTCTATATGTCAGACTTGCACATACGCAAATGTACACACACAGACATACATGCATACACACACACACACACACACACACACACACACACACACACACACATGCACGCATGCTTGCAAACATGCATACACACATTCACTTTACCAGGGGCATGTGGAAATCATTTCACACGCACAGATTGTGTGAAATGAAGTCTGTGGTGACCTGCACAGTACTTCAGGGTACGTCCCTTTACTCTAAACATTCAGGTCTATCATTTTCCTCAGATGGTCCAGAATCTGGCTCACAAGGAGACCAGTTCCCAGTACTTGATCTGTCAGTAAAGCCCCAGCAAGAGTGGTTAGGTGAATAATTAACAAAACAAACAGCAGTACTTTTAATTAAGTGGCTGGGTTGTAAACAACCTGAACTGTCAGTATATTGGAATCCTTGGGCTTTCCCCCCCAGCATTCTCTCTTGGATTTCATAAAGTTAAGCACACTAAATGCCATCTATTGCTGCATCAGAACAAAAGACAAGATCATTTTTTGGAAGTCTCTTTCTAGGCTTTAGGCTTTGGAGGACTTGGGGAACTTTATCAGAGTCCATGGGTCTTGTGTGTGTGTGTGTGACAGCGGCTTGGTGGAACTTCATCGGAGTTCATGGGTCTTGTGTGTGTGTGTTGACAGCGGCTTGGTGGAACTTCATCGGAGTTCATGGGTCTTTGTGTGTGTGTGTGTGTGTTGACAGCGGCTTGGTGGAACTTCATCAGAATTCATGGGTCTTGTGTGTGTGTGTGTTGACAGCGGCTTGGTGGAACTTCATCATGGATCTTGGTGTGTGTTCAGCGGGGTGGAACTTCGGAGTTCATGTGTGTGTGTGTGACAGCGGCTTGGTGGAACTTCATCAGAGTTCATGGGTCTTGTGTGTGTGTGTGGTGGAACTTGACAGCGGCTCTGGTGGAACTTCATCAGGAACTTCATGGGTTCTTGTGTGTGTGTGTGTGTGTGTGTTTGTGTGTGTGTGTGTGTTGACAGCGGCTTGGTGGAACTTCATCAGAGTTCATGGGTCTTATGTGTGTGTGTTGACAGCGGGTTGGTGGAACTTCATCGGAGTTTATGGGTCTGGTGTGTGTGTGTTGACAGTGGCTTGGTGGAACTCATCGGAGTTTATGTGTCTTGTGTGTGTGTGTGACAGTGGCTTGGTGGAAATTTATTGGAGTTCATGGGTGTTGACGGTGGCTGTGTGTGTATCGACAGCGGCCGCAAGTTGTGACAGCTCAGGGGCGGCGTGACCTGGACCG
The DNA here is from genome assembly GCA_016801955.1 of Conus betulinus. Classification (NCBI taxonomy): domain Eukaryota; kingdom Metazoa; phylum Mollusca; class Gastropoda; order Neogastropoda; family Conidae; genus Conus; species Conus betulinus. The sequence continues at coordinate 316,086 of JADBJO010001473.1, read as the reverse complement.
CATTGCCGCCCAGGTCAAGAGCAAGAAGACAGATGCACAGTAAACCAGACAAAACATTCATGTGTGAAAAATAAAATCCTCTGTCTATTACTAAGGGAATTTGAGTTTATTTCTTGCGTGGATTAAGTTTGTGCGTGTATGTGTGTGTGTTGTCTTCTGCTGCTTCTGCAACAAAGAAAGTACACCACTATTGTTGTGACTGAAGTTGTAGAATTCTTCCAAGAAGTGTATTTTCCTTATCGTAGTGCACTTACTCTTTATCACCCATGCGTTAATTACAAAGCATGTATATGTACTCAGCACATGGCAGAGTAGAATACTGTTTTGAAACTTTTGTGCAAACGCTGAGGCAGATACCCATAAAGATAATTATCTTATAATAATAATTAATGAAAGAATTTCTTTTATTACAGAAATCAGTTTCCACAAGAGTGTGAGATCTTTAGGTCTAAAATTGATGAGTTAAAAAAAAAAAAGACGACTTTCAAATAAGTCTGTGGTTTGGTAATCATGGATGATTGTGACAAAACTTTTGTCTTCTCTTAATTGTTGGAATAAAATTACAGCCTTTGAGGCAAGGAGCTGCATGTGACTGTGAGCACATTGTCTTGTCTGCATTCATGCAGGTTCAAGAGACACCGGCACCTGCCATTCTGGTCAGGAAATTTTGAGCAACACTCTCTGAGACTATAGAATGAAGGAAACTGGACTGTGTGGTCTCACTGTTCACAGTTGAGCCCTTGGCAAACCCAACTCTGGATAGGAGCTGGTTGGGTAAGAAAAGCCTACAAATGCATGAATGAATGGTGGGGGAGTCGAACCCACAACCTGCCAGTTGGGAGTTCACGCTGCTAAACTTCACCACAGCGGCTGGTAAATTGACAAAGTGTTAATCCAGTATAAGCTATAAGCACTTCTCATCTGTAGGAATATGCTAAAAAGCAACATGATCCAATATTGGTTTGTAAACATGTACTTGGACCAGGATATCCACTCACGCAGTACCATTAAATTTGTAACATTGACACTGTGTCTGCTGCTTATTTTTGAAGGTGATAAATCGCACACACATGCACACACACACCACACACTCGCATGCTCTCTTATCATATTATGCTCGCTATACCCTTTGTCCCTTGATCACCTCCCTCTTACTCTCCATCTTGTACATACACCAACAAACAAGTTCTGGGTCATTATGTTCAAATGGTAATTGAATCGGTAATCTGTTATTTCTAATTTATCTTCCTTTTTTTCACATTGTGAGAGTAAGTACCGATCCGGCTCATTCTCCTGATCAGTTGATGCATTTTCAGTGTCATTTAATTATCAAAAGAATGTTGCAAAGTGAGGCGACTGCAGGAGGAAATCTACAGTAATCTTAAAAAGTACTGTATCCCCCGAACATGAACGAACAAATCACAAGACAAAACACCACGTGGGGCAATCTACAGTAATCTTAAAAAGTACTGTATCTCCGGAACATGAACGAAAAAATCACAAGACAAAACACCATGTGGAGAAATCTAAAGTAATCTTAAAAAGTACTGTATCTCCCGAACATGAACGAAGAAATCACAAGACAAAACACCATGTGGGGAAATCTAAAGTAATCTTAAAAAGTACTGTATCTACCAAACATGGACAAACAAATCACAAGACATATCCTAAGGGGAAATTGGAACAGTTGATCACGATACTTGTAATTTCTGTGGAATGCACAAGGATAGTATTGATCACATGTTTTGGAAATGTGACATCGTACAGGTTTTTTTGAACAATCTCATTGATTTGATGAAAGAAAGGTGTATAAATGCAAGAAATGTACGATTAACAGAATCCTTTGTTTTGCTCGGTTATGACAGCAACACTTCTACAGACAGCATCTTTTCTTTCTTAATATTGTTTGCAAAATACTATTTGCACACTTGTAAACTAGTGAAACAAAATCCACAGATATCTGAATTCAGAGATAAAATCGAAGAATATAATGCCTGTTTACAATTAAACCAGGCAAATTTCTCTAGCAAATGGATAACATACACACCATTATTATCTGACGACTAATCAATCAATAAAATACTTTACAAAATACAGTTATACGTATAATAAACAATTATATCGGATTGTGTCAATTCATTTGATTCGCCTGACAATCATTATCCTTTACCCATCTGTTCTCTGTATGATCAGCATACACTTAATTTCGGATGATCATTTTTTTTTTCTTCTGGAAAATGGCTATTTTTGTTCCCGCATGTAATCAAATATTTCATATTTGTGTATTACACTACAAATGGTTGATATAGGTCTTGTTTGCCCATGTACTCTCCACTGTGTTTTACAGCTTGTTTGTCCAACATCCAAAACTTGACTTAAAACATGTTACTGAAAGCATTTGAGGTCACGCACAAACCCAATCCAATCTATCTTTCTCTCCCTCTCTGTCTCTCTCTCTTTTTTCTAGCCTTATGCTTGATTCACTCATTATGATTTTGATTTCTTTTATGTATATTGTTATTGTCATTTTGTTTAAAGCAATCAAAAGGTGAAAAAAAAAAAAACAAACAAAAAATCACAAGACAAAACACGACACGTTTTTTGACTTCTTAGGACTTGAGGCAAGAGAAACAACTCTCGGGACAATGAAAAAGAAAATGAGCAATCATTTATCAAATTATGCGCAAGAAATGCCCATCTTGTGCCGGATTTGATGAGATAAGTGATCGCTCATTCTTCATTTTCTTTGTCCAAAGTGTTGTTTAATATCTTGCCTGATGACCTAAGAGGTTGAAATGGGTTGTGTTTTGTCTTGTGATTCGCTTGTTCATGTTTGGCGGATACTGTACTTAAAAAAAGACTTTCTAAGATTTATCAAAAGAATGTTTGCCACACTGTTTCAATCAGGAACACCAGAGAATGAATCCAGTGTAAAACGGTTCTTCAACATATGCCTGTGGGCCTTTACAATGAAATTCATGTGAATTTTGAGAATTTCTTGTGTAAACTGTGATCAGCTGTGCTACAAACAACTTGTAATGTCTTATACCCTGATGTCTTCAGATGGACAGCTGATGCTGTGCTGATTATTTTGGACATTTACAACCCTTCTCCCTTCTTGAGTCTCAAAAACCTCTCCTTAATAGGCGAAATTTTGTCAGGTCAACTGATTTTGTTTCACACATAAAATCTGTCATTGCTTTGACCTCAATATTCATCATTTGTTGCTCCTGACCTTGAGGGCATCTATTAAAAACTTTTGAAGCATCTCCCAGAAAGCTGTCTTAAGACTTCAAAATGTAAAGTCATCTGGATTATAGAATCTGCCTACCAAAACATTCAGAACTTTGCTAGAACTGTATGCTTCTCTGAAATCCATGGGTAGAATGGGATTTTTTTTTTTTGTTTTTTTTGTTTTGTGCTAGAGTTCCCGACCACATCAGCATTAGAGCCAATGAGGTATTGCTCAACTTGCTGAGAATGCCTCAAATAAAGTCTTAAAGGATTCTCAGTCCCTCACATTGATCAAGCAAAAGGATTGGTACACATTGATAGACAGATATATACTTCTTTTTCAAATCTGTTGGAAGCTTACAAAGTTTTTTTTACGCTCTTCCACTGGTGTCTGTAAAGAAGAAACAGTTTTGTGCCAATTACACGCAGGGCACTCATTTTACACTGGCTTGTGTCTTTTAAAAGGCCAAGAAGCTCTGTGGTGCATTCCATGTGGTGTATTATTACTCGCAATAAACCATTTCCTTGCACAGTGTTCCACTTGCATGGTGACAGACATACACACTTTACAGCGAGACTCTGTGTAAACCTTGGTCAAGAGATGTGTCACTGTGAGTGTGTTGGTGTGTGTATGTGTGTGTGTGTGTGTGTGTGTGTAGCTCATAAGATCAATTTATTCAACGGATCCAAGGTTTTATGGAAGAAGCATTTTATGCACTTTTCTTGTGTTTAGAGAATCTGAAAGATTTTTTTCTTAATTTTTTTTTTTTTATATATATATGTGTGTGCAGAATTGACTTTCACGAGATGACAGCTCTGATTTGTATGACCCCTCGTGGTTGACTAGGCTAGAAACAATATGTATCGAATCCAACAACTTTATCAGATAACAAAGTAATGCTTTGAGAAAATAATGTGCAAAACATCTCCACAGCGCCAGGGATATGTCAAACGTTTTGCATTGGACAAATCAATAGCTGGTTCCGTGATTAACCAACAAACAAACATACAAAAGACGACGAAACAAAGAAAGATGCAAACACACAAAAATCTTAATTGTAACCGAGGACTTACTAGACATCATTTTATCACAGCTCTTGGCAGTGACAATTATTAGAATAACTTTATCTGCTGGGAACACGATTGGACTCCATTAGGCCCCACATCCTAAAGGAGGACTAGGTCATCAATGACATTTTTGTGTGTGTGTGTGTGTTTTTTTTGCTGTCCCATCATCTGTGCCATCTCAGTGGCAGTGCACCCCACGCCGCTCCTTCCGACACCCTGTCCACAGCCACAGCCTGGTCGGTCGGCCCTGCTGCAGCCCTTCACTGGCAATCCACAGGAAGCAGTCAATGTCAAGTTGTCAGGAGGCAACCCACCAGTGGAGACACTGCACTGCTACTGAATCACTTCGGTGGTGTTCAGTGGCGCCTGTTCTGATCCAAACATATGCAGGACACTACCTACTAAGCCCCCTACTGATGACAATCATTGCTTAGTCGTGGAGCCGGCTCGAGTGAGGTCTCCCTCCGGAGGGCGCCACCCCGCGTCCGTCCAACGACAACGACAGCCCCCATCGACTCGCCGATACCAGTGACCCCGACAGAATCAGAACAAGGCCACAGGCGTGAAGAGGACATCGAAACTGAGGTCACTATGAGAGCAGGGCATGAAGTGCCACAGAATCTGAGACATTTTTTTTTTTTTTTTTTAATGCTGCTGATCGTCGATGAGAATGAGGATGATGAAGATTATGTTATGGATTTCCGTTCTGGTCTGAGACTGCATGACAGGGCTGTACTTGACGCTTCCTTTCATAATAAATCCCTGCGTCAACCAGGCCCAAGATATACAGACACCTGCAGTGTTGGTCAGGAAATTTGAGCAGCAACACTCTCAGAGACGCATCCATTAAGTGGATGAAACGCGACTGTGTGTGGTCCCAGTCTTCCCAACTGAGCCTGTAGCAAACTCGACTCTGAATAGGAGCCGGTTGGGGCAGAAAAATCCCACATGACTGATATAGGAATCAAACCCATGACCTCCCAGCCGGGAGTCTGCAACGTTAACCGCTTCACCGCAGCGGCTGGAATCAATAATATTTCTCTTGTGCACTTGATACTGGACTCTGCTGCCTATGTCCGCTTGATTCCCCTGTTCTTCAGCTCTGCCTCAATGTATTTTCTTCATGCGTTGATGTGTAGTCCCTCTTCCTTCTCCCCTGTGCATAGAGGTAACAAACTGTGCCAAGTCCGTCCAAACCTGAACGTTTTCACCAGGTTCCAGGGGCGGTCGTAAAGAAGAAAGTCTTGTGCCGTTTGCACACCGGCCATTCCTTTTCACCCATTCTTATCTTTTAAAAGACGAAAAAGCTCCGTGGTGCACTTCATGTCATGGACCACTCACAGGGAAACATATTCTTTTTGTGTGTTGAGTCTTGCCTGATGTGAGACATAAACACTCTACAGCAGGCTCCATGAAAGCTTTGTTCAGCGATGTCCCACCTCATGTGATGCATGAATTTCTGAAAGAGATCAACTTTTTTTTTTTATATTATCTAAGGTTTTACGGAAGAAAAACTTTAATGAAATTTTCGGTGTTTTAAGGATTTGTATGGATCTTCAAATGTATTAATTCATAAATTTATTCATTCATTTTTTTTTATTTATTTTATTTTATTTTTTTTAGAATTTTTAAAATGTGACTTGAGGGTTGACTTCAATGTGGTGACAGCCCCGATATGACTCTGTGCGGTGTGCTCGGCTTTTAACGTCTCTCTCCCCCCTCCCCTCCTCCCCCCCCCCCCCCCCCTCCCTCTCTCTCTCTCTCTCTCTCTCTCTCTGGGTTCCAAGTCAGAGTCTCACTGGCAATAATTATTAGATGCTGGCTTCCTTCAGAAGACTGTCGCTAGCCAGTCCCACTTCCTTCTCAGGATCTGTGTGGTCACGGGGTTCTGTCTCACCTTCCCTCTCTGTCTCAACTACTTGCTGTTGACTTCGCCAACCAGACGATGCCGTGCCTCACACAGGTATCAATGTCTGAATCTTCTGCTCTATCACTTTGCTCTTCTTCCAGTCTCAGGGCTGTACAGCAAGAGCGTGTTCACCTCCTAATAAATGGAAGACGATCCGTTTTGTGGTTGGGCTGGTTTCCCTGAAGGCCCTGATGTTTGTCAGTATAAAAAAAAAAGGCCGCTTATGTCCTGTCTTTTTCCTTGGCAGCTATCTCTCAGTCTGTATAATCCCCTGCGTCAATCATCATGCCTAAATATACGCAGGATTCCATCACCTTGACTGGGTCTCCACCGACAGTAACTGGAGTGCAGCGGCGTTGATCTTGTTGATCTTACTGTCTCTAAGCAGATTCTTACCAGGGGGGTGGGTCTGGAGGTCCTTGTCCTGCATCTGGTTGCAGTTATGTGGGGAGTGCTTGAGTCATCGGCGAATTTGAGATCTTCAAACTGAGTCCATGTATATGTCCGTTCTGTTCCATTATTGTTACCTGTTGGGATGGTCTGTATATGTCCGTTCTGTTCCATTATTGTTACCTGTTGGGATGGTCTGTATATGTCCGTTCTGTTCCATTATTCTTACCTGTTGGGATGGTCTGTATATGTCCGTTCTGTTCCATTATTCTTACCTGTTGGGATGGTCTGTATATGTCCGTTCTGTTCCATTATTGTTACCTGTTGGGATGGTCTGTATATGTCCGTTCTGTTCATTATTGTTACCTGTTGGGATGGTCTGTATATGTCCGTGTTCCATTATTGCTACCTGTTGGGATGGTCTGTATATGTCCGTTCTGTTCCATTATTGCTACCTGTTGGGATGGTCTGTATATGTCCGTTCTGTTCCATTATTGCTACCTGTTGGGATGGTCTTCACGATCCGAACAATAACTGGACGGAAGTAGACAGGGGACAGTAAAACACACATATATGACGGTCTCTGGTGTTGACCTCAAAGCTGACAGTTGACCTGCAAGAGAAACTGTGCTGGCAGCTACCCTTGATCAGAGAGACAAGCTTCTCAGATTCTCTGCGGTGCCCCCCCCCCCCCCCCCCCCCCCCCCCCCTTCCCCTGCAGCTCCTACAGCTCCTCTCAAGAATGGCACAACCTTTTGATTGTAAAAACAGTCCACGAAAGCACACACAGGTAAACGAAAACAAGTGCTGGGAATGTCGGTTTGATTGGCATGAAAGCAGATTTAAACGTAATAAGGAACAATAAACAGTAAGTAACAAACAAAGAAGACAACTCTTGCTCTCATGATGAGATAATACTCGGCCATAACTTCCAAACAAATGCTGTTTATGACCCCAAATCATCTAGCAGAAATGCCAACACAAGGCACGCAGAACAAACAAGGAGACATCCCCCCGAAAGGATGCTCCGAGCTCGCTCATATGCCGTGTACCTGATCCAACGGTGATGGAGAAATCAACAAACACAAATTAATAAGGTGCACAGCAACAACTGAAGAAATGGACTGCACAGCAACAACTCAACAAACAAATTAATAAAACTGCACAGCAACAACTGGAGAAATCAACAAAACACAAATTAATAAAACTGCACAGAAATCAAATCAACAAACACAAATTAATAAGACTGCACAGCAACAACTGAAGAAAAAAACACACAAAAAACAAGCAACAACAGTTCAACAAACACAAGTCAACAGTTATAGACAAGCACAACCTTTTTTTTTCTCATTACTATTATCTGAAATATACTCAAACAGGAACACAGACAAGTAACCTCGGTTTGACTGGTATGAGAAGACATCTGAAATGAGATAGGGACCAGTAAACTGTTATCAATAACGGCTAAGTAGGATAACTCTTGCTTCCGCTACGAAATTGTTACGTGTCATTGTGTTCGCGTGTCGATGCGTCCATTTTTCAATGGCAATACCAAGTACTTGCAATACTTTTTTCGATTGAAATTCGACATAATTTTTCATTTTACCCCCCCCCCCCCCCCCCCCCCCCCGTCACGTAGGGGAGGGTGGTAGTGTGGAGTCACTCGATGTTTGATGTGAAGATGCATCATCATGGAACATTGAAACCTGCTCATTCGGAAGGTTGTGCATCAAGGGTCAAGGTCAGGATTACCATATTGAATTATCAAATTGCAAGATATGGGGTGCCCCAGTACCGATTTTTTGTCTTTTTATACCCCAAGTCTCTGTCGAGAATTGGGCAGGTTTGATGTGAACTTGTTTGATTAGACCGGGAGTGCCCGTGAGAGCTGAGAGCACATGAACGCAGAAGAAGAAGAAGGAGAAGAAGAAGAAGATGCACTTTAGAAACTCAGGCCACAGACATTGGACGAAAGTGATTTTAGTAAAGATCAGGTGACCTAGATCTGCAAAAATAAGGACAGACAGACATTACACCCCCCCCCCCCCCCCCCCCCCACACACACACACCTTTACACACACCTTTATAAAGTGGGGGAAGTAACGTAAAAATTCCAAACCACCCACCCCCACTTACACCCTCTTCCAAGTTGAGAAAGGTGGACATCCACAAGAATCTCGCGGCGACAATACAAACACATTTGCAGTCTTCTCGCGGTGACAAAACAAAAACATTTGCAGTCTTTTATTTCACATTAAAACCAGATTTCTTGTTTTGAAACAAAAATCCATTTAATCTTGATTAAACAAAAATATACTGCATAATTGCTTTGTCCTAAAAAAAAAAAAAAAAAAAAAAAAAAAAAGCGAAATAATAACACCAGTCTTCTTCTTAAGAAGCACTTATGAGAGAAACAAGTGTCTGTGTGTATGTGTTGGGGAGGGGGTATCATGTTTTTGAAACAAGAATTCACTTGATCTGAGCTATGAAAAGAGATAAAGCATGATCTCTTTGTCAGAAAAAAAAAAGAAATAATACCAATCTTCTGTTTAAGAATCACTTTTAAGAGGGGGGAGTAGGGTAGGCGGTGGGTGGTAAACCAAGATCATGTGCAGTCTTTGTTTCAGATAAAAAAAAAAAAACATTTCTTGATCTGAAATTAATCTCTTTGTCCAAGAGGAAAAAATGTAAATAAAAGGGAAATATATATGCCCAATCTTCTTTAAGAACCATCTTTGAGGGGCGGGATTGGGGGTGGGGGGGGGGGGGTGGGGGTGGGGGGTGACGACGAACTCAATTCTGAACTGAAAGACTTTTTAAAAAGTCACTAAATCTGAAATCAACGAAAAATATTTGTTCTTTCTGATGTAAAACAAAACAAAACAAAACAAAAACAAAAACAAAACAAAACAAACAACAACAAAAGAGCAAATTATACCAATCTTTTTCAAGTCATGCAATCACTGTTTGAGGAGGGAGGGATGGGAGGTGGGGTGGGGGGTGGGGGGGGGAGGGAGGGAGGTACCATGTTCAAGCAAAAAAAAAAAAAGAGAGTTGATTGTTGTCTCACATACATACACACAAAAAGTAAAATCGACATGACCAAGCCTGATTAATCCCTTTTTAGACGATTTTGAATAGCCACCCTCGTGCTGCAATTATGTACTGACCAACATACTTGGGGTCCCTGAAGTGGTGTCCGTAACTCGGTCGTACATAAAGATCACGCTCATTGATCCATTTCTACACCACATGGGCCACGGCATGCCAGCAGGACTGCAAATCCCTTCGCCCTGCAGCGTAGTCGTTTTGCAGCCTTCGCAGCAGACTCTCCCAACCTCCTCCATTTCCGCCGTCTGGTCGGAGGTTCTTCACCCTGTTTCACACTGGTCAGCTGGCTTTCTGCAACTGCTTGTCCGTCTTTCAAGTGCCTGAGGAATGTCCACAGAGATGGATGACGAACCGCTATGGTGGCGTTCAGTATGCGGTTGTATCCTGGGACAAATCAAATGAAACAGTGGACGAACATAAAACCACTACCAATCTTGAGGGCGAAAAGCATTCTTGCAACTACCTGCCACCAATAATAATTCATATCGGCAAACAAAGACTTTCTTCATAGTTTAGAGTGGGTTTTGATTATAGAATAGGTCGTCTAAGGACTGTTTTAACCTAATCTAACCTACGGTATACAGGACAAACATTACACGCGGATGGATAAACTTCCTACTACGATTCATGTTTCAAAAACAATAAATTAGGAGACACTGGAAACATTGAGGTGGTGTCCTCCAGTTTATCCAAACCTGATTAAGAAAAAAGTGTAATGCCACTGACAATACCTGTTATAAATTAATAAAACTTAAAACTACATAACAGGCATAAATTGCCAGATACTAGAACCCTATAACAGAAGTGAATTATACAATCATTCCATGTAAAATTCGCCTCCCGTTTGCAAAATACGTGGACCATAAAAGGAGTCTGTCCACTGAAGCAGGGAGAGATTTTTGAGGAAAGGAACTGAGGTGAATGTAGCAGTCGGTGAAGAAAGACAGAAAGGAAGTGGACGAAACAATGCCCCTGCAGACAACAACCCTGGCCTTCCCTCAGAGGGATCCCTCCAACCACCCGCCTTTGTCCAGTGGATTTTTATACTGTGTACTAGCTGGCTCAACCCTTGGCACTGCCACCGAATTCAAACCCAATTTTCAAGTTAATCATGACCTCCGGGAATCTTCACATCGTCCTCACACCAACTTTTAGGGTGATTAGTGAGATAGTAACGAGAGAGAGAGAGAGAGAGAGAGAGAGAGAGAGAGAGAGAGAGAGAGAGAGAGAAATTTCCTCAGTGTTTGCACACACACACACACACACACACACACACACACACACACACACACAATGAGAGAGAGACAGGAGAGAGATGGGGTCGAGGGGGGTTATTTCCCTTTATGCTAACTCCCAGTAATGACAGGCAATTTGGGGAGGGGGGGGGGGGGGGACCCACCTCCCCATCCCCGTTTCGACATGTACCAAAGTTTCAGGTCACAATAACCAGAAATCTGTTTTCAATCTACGATCGTCATGATCCGTTTTGGGCCTGCATGAATCTAGATCTAGATTCTAGTCAAACCGGAAGAAGAATAGAAGTTATCTCTCTTGTTATTTGGTTCTGCTCTTTACCGAAACCGGGTGAAACCGGCCAGAAATGGGTCACACAGGCTGCATGGATCAAATCAATATACGTATATCTCAAATGAACTTATGGCTGTTTAGTCATGGGAGACTTGGGGTGTTATATGGCTCTGCCATCTTTTTCATTGTTTGTTTCCTCGTTTGTTTGTTTTATATAGCCTGAATTTGAAATTCAGTGGTTTTTAACACGGCGTGCGTTTCTTTTGAGGTTCTGGATTCTTTTGTGGATACATAAGATACCTTCAGCAGCATGGTTGTTTGTCCTTTGTTCCATTCTTCGCCCATACACGTTCCAAAGTTCTCTGTTCAAATTCACCAAGTTGCCAAAGTTCATTCGCACCAGAGGAAGGGGTAGATACCTAAGTGTAAATATCTTCTTAACTACCCGCTGCACTGGATGATTGTTCCGATACGGTCCTGCAAGGCCATGCTCTTGAACTTGCTCCCTCAAATTCTGCTTGAAATGGAAGTAACATCCTGCAATTCTTGAGGCTGGAAGTTCTGTTTCGATAGCTCTGCGAAGGGCTTGCTCAAAGTCACATGTCACCTGGTGAACACCCCAATGGTGATGTGTCAGCTGTTGTATTTTTTTCGTTTTCAGATGCTCCAAGACCTGGCAGTATACACCAATTGTTCTGGTTTCCATGAGAGCGTATACAAGTGGGATGATGTGCCCATGTACATCTCCAAGGACGATGAGAATCTGAGTATAAAGTCTAGGACATGAAGGAAATGTCCCATCTATGTAGATCGTCTGCATGTCCCGAGTGCTTGCACATTCTCCTCTCTTGCAAAAATAGTGATTTCCCAGTTGCCATCCAGCTGAAGCAGAAGAAAAACTGATTTCAATTCCGGGGTTCATTCCATGGTGGATAAATTTGAACATCAACAACATTCTCTGGGAGAGGTGGCACACCAATGTCCTCCTTATTCTCTCTATCACTGATCTCACAGACTGATGCGATGGAACTGGCGGCCTGTCTCCTCCTTCCTGTACTCTCACACGACGCTGTTCGTGACCAATAGTCGCGGAATTATATCCACTCAGGCGAGGAGGGTCGTCTGCATCATCTGCCTGCATTTCCTGTCTCATGCAAGATCTTTCCACCATATCTGAGTCAGGCTCGTGAGGGTGGATCGAGTGTTGAAACACCCGAATGTTCGAATTGACGTCATTCCTGTCGAAAACATTCGTTGTTATTCGTGCAGGGCAGTCAGTGCGCCGCCAGCATCGCCACACAAAGCGACCTTGACTTTCACGTTGCCACGTATAGCCAAACCCATCATGCACCAACACTTTCCCCCCCCGCCTTCACCTCTCATCAAATGTAGTCATTTGTATTGGATACAAAACGTTAAGTCCATCATGCACCAACATTTTGCCCCGCCTTCACCTCTCATCAATGGAGTCATTTGTATTGGATACAAAACGTTAAGTCCATCATGCACCAACACTTTGCCCCGCCTTCACCTCTCATCAATGGAGTCATTTGTATTGGATACAAAACGTTAAGTCCACAGGAAACGGAAATAGGCCTACGTGGCGCGACCCAATAAAATGTTTAGACCTAGACAGGGCCTCTTTTGAGGAGGGATGGAGAGGAAGTGAGACAGAAAGGGGGTGGAAGAGAGAGAGAGAGGGGGGGGGGGGAGAGAGGGGGTGGTGTGAGATAGAAAGAGGAGTGAGCGAGCGAGAGAGAGAGAGAGAGAGAGAGAGAGAGAGAGAGAGAGAGTGTGTCGGTTGATAGAATCAACGACACGCGGACACAGTGACACGCAGACGCAATGTCACACGGACACAACGACACGCGGACATAATGACACGCGGACGCAATGACACGCGGAAACATCGACGTGTTCCCGAATGTACAAGCCATAACTCCAAACGAATGCTGTTGACGACATCAAATTTTGTAGCAGAAATGCCAACACACAGCACACAGAACACACGATGAGGTTTTTCCCCAAACTGATCTTTCACACTCGCCCATTTTGTCTTGTGCCTGACATATGTAGCCTACACGGCAACAAGAACGGGAAAATTGAACAAACACAAATGAACATTTATTGAAGACTAGCGCAGTCTTTTTTGGTCATGATTATAAGTCAAACAGGACACGCTGGCGAACAGAAACAAACAGAGGTACTCTGAGTTTGATTGCAAGGGAAGGAAATAATACTCCAACAGTGAAAAGCGATTGACGAAAAAGTAGGATAACTCTTGCTCCATGGTGTGAGAATTACACGCCCCTAGCCAAATGAATGCTACTTACGACACCAAATCGCCGGACAGGAATGACAACTCTGGGCACACGGACACAAACATGGAGACATTCCTAAAAAAAAAAAAAGATTGTTTAAGCTCGCCTACATAGTCCTTAGTTGCAATTCAATCTTAATCAGACATACCATATATAGTCCTTAGTTTCAATTCATTTTTAATCAGACATACCACATCTGCTTATCGCCATTTTTCTGAAGCTGATTTCGCGCTGGGATACATATAGCCTAATTTTCAATTAAAAAAAATGCTAGATAAACTCTTCGACAAAAGGTTCGACAAGACAAAATCAAACGATTTGACATTCAAAATGAAAACATCATCTGTTAATGCAGGAATCGGTCCAGTTAGATTCCAGAGTAAGAAAGAAAACTGCTTTGTGTTTTACTTTTTTAAATGGTGTAGTCATCATCATCATCATCATCATCATCATCATTATATTATTATTATTATTATTATTATGGTCATCATCATCATTAGCATCAGCATCATCATTTACTGGTCGGGTGCCTGACAGTTGTAATGTTTTCTTTCTTTCACATTTTCCCCGTAACTTAAGAACGAACGACAAAATACTATGTGAACGTTTCGAAACAAGCAATATGTGATGCAAAGAACAAGCAGGTTTCATTTGAAACCTACTTGTACTTGGGCTCACATCTCATGTGATCAAAGGTAGCTATATTTTGTTTAAAGAAGCCGACGATATGATGAAAAACAAGACTACAGTTCGGTTCAGTTCAATGGTTTGTCTAATGTCTTTTCATCGCCAAATGATATTAGACAGAAAACAAGACTATACAGACTCTTTTGTCACTTTGTTGTTTTAAAGAAACAAACAAACAAAACGTTGATATGAAAAAAGACTGGCAAAGTATGTCCTAAAGCAATGTTATTAAAGCTAAATCAAATATGCACTAAAGGAAATAATTAACGTAGTTAAGATATGTATTGGTCACCATCTGAGGGCGCAGTAAGTACCTGCGAGGATCACATTTTTGTTAATGCACAGAAGAAAATACTCAGAAGCGTTTCCTTCGTCGCCTCTCTTCTGTAAATACATTGACTCCAACGTGTTTAGAGTGTATTAATGAATGACATTGTCTATTATTTGAGAACAGACAGACAGACAGACAGACACACACACACACACACACACACACACACACACACACACACACACACACACACACACACACACTCACACTCACACACCACCACCTCTTTGCCGTTATGGCCAATTGAAGAGCTAAAAGATGAAAAAAAAAGAAAAAAGAAAAGAGAGGGGGTTAGTTACCACCAAGGACATTGACAAACAAAGCACAGGACAAGACACGATGCATTTTGACCTCTTGGGTCTTCTTCAGGCAATAAAAAAAACAAACAAACAAACAAAACAAAAACAAAGCAAAGCAAAACAAAAAAACAAAACAAACAAAACAAAACAAAACAAAACAAAAATACAGACAGACACACACACACACACACACACACACACACACACACACACACACACACACACACACACACACACCACCACCAACAACAGATCACATTTAACATTAGGACAGTACAAACAAAGAACGAAGAGAGACTTATCTGTTGTCATGTGGTGGGAAGAATGGCCGCCAGACAGAGGAGTTTCTTGGTGTCGCCTCATGAGTCTGCTGGTCTGTTGTGACAGGACAGATTTCGTCTTCTTTTTCCACACACACACACACACACACACACACACACACACACACACACACACACACACACACACATACACACACACACACGCGCGCGCGCGCGCGCACGCACACATACACAGGCATGCATACGAACGCACACACACAGAGGCATGCAGAATTTGCACGCACGCACGCATGCACGCATGCACGCACGCACGCGCGCACACGTACACACACACACACACACACACACACACACACACACACACACACACACACACACACTGACTGACTGAAACCAATTTATTGTCAGCTTAACTCAAAGTTGCACACACACACACACACACACACACACACACACACACACACACACACACACACACACACACACACACACACACACACACACACACGCACTCGTCTAATATCACTTAATGTGGAAAGACGTTAAATTGAAGACAACAACAACAACAACAACAACAACAACAACAACAACAACAACAACAACACACACACACACACACACACACACACACACACACACACACACACACACACACACACACACGCACGTCAACACATGGACCAACGAACAGAGTCCCGCACGTACACACACACACACACACACACACACACACACACACACACACGCGCGCGCGCGCGCGCACGCACGCACGCACGCACGCACGCACGCCCCCCCCCCCCCCACACACACACACACACACACACACACACTTCTTTCGTATATGAAGCGCAAAACCAATGATGTACAATCTGTCACCCCATCCCTTTCAATTCTCAGCCACTTCCATGCCACTTCTTTCCGGAATGTAAGGTGCTTCCTTCTTTCCCGCACCTCCCCCTCCCCCATCTCCTCTGACCTTCCCTCTTCTCCATTCATCCCCCCCCCTCCCCCCACTGTCGCCCACGCCTAACGATTAGGTGAGGTGAAGTGAGGTGGAGGTGGATGCTGCATCAGCTGAGCATAGGACGACAGGCAGAGAGAGAGAGAGAGTGGGGAGGGAGGGAGGGAGGAACAGACCACACGCCTCAATTGTGACTTTGCGCTTAACACATTAATATCATAACCCAAGTAAGCGTTTTGAAGCCGACCATAAATTTGAGACACCATTTAATGTCACACACACACACACACACACACACACACACACACACACACACACACACATACGCGCGCGCGCGCGCGCGCACGCACGCACGCACGCTCACACACACGCACACTAACACACACTAACACACACACACACACACACACACACACACACACACACACACACACACACGAACGGCGAGCGCCATTCATATTGCCTGACGGTATAGGCTGAATGAAGCACACAGGAAACCCTTCATATTGTCTGACGGTATAGGCTGAAGAGGGAAAGAACTGGTGAACTTGTTTAGAGAAAGAGAAGAGAGAATGGAAAACTGGGAAGACAGAAAGAAGATAGAGGAGCAAAATTAAAAAGACAAAAGACAAACAGGACTGGGAAAAGAACGAAAGAAGAGAGAAACTCAACAGAGAAGAACATGAAGCAGAGGCACAAATGAATCATATACTGCCATTGAGAAGACTTGAGCTGAAGCCAGTGTTCCTACCCAAAGAATTAGCAATGATGGGAAGCATTTGAGGACTCAATGTATGTAGGCAGCTTTCATATGAAGAGGCTGCAGATATACTTAAATGAAGGAGCCTTTCCTGAAAAGAACGACTTCAATGAGGAAGGTTACCGATGCCATTTTCGTCACTGCAGACGCCAGACAGCCCACACCAGCCCACTGTCAGACTCGAGGCTTACCTCAGATACAGTGGGCTGAAGTGAACTCACTGAAGGCTAATTGGGAATAGAGGCGAGGTGAGCTCCCTGCTCTCAGAATCTTTTTTCTTTCTTTGGAGGGGAGGGGGGTGGGGATGGGGGTGGGAGGTGGGGGGAGGATGGAAATTGGAGTCCTGATGATATGGCGATGTTCCACGCCGGGTGGGGATAAGGGATTTGTTTTGGACAGTTATGTATTTTGTAACACTGTTTTCAGAGATAAAATTTGCCAAAACATACGTTAAAAAAAAGAAGAAAAAAAAGTGATACAAAAACATGCAAACATGCACTTACAAAGTAATGAAAAATCAAGACAATGAGGGAAAAAAAAAACATATCGACTTTTCACAAGAAAGAAGAAGAAGAAGAAGAAGAAGAAGAAGAAGAAGAAAGAAGAAGAAAGAAGAAGAAGAAGAACAACAACAACAACAACAACAACACGAATTAGAAGAGAAGATTGATGATAATAAAAGCAGTCTGTCATTGCATACAAGCAAGGAACAAAATGGGGGGGGGGGGGGGGGGGGGGGGGGGGGGGGGGTTACACATATGACAAAAAAAAAAATCGTGATTCGAACCTCCGTCAGCAAAAAAAATCCTGGATCAAGCAGATACACAATCTACTTCGCCACAGCACATCTGACATCCTTTGTGTGACTGAGCGTTC
>JADBJO010001473.1:263331-278331 GCA_016801955.1 Conus betulinus | reverse complement strand
CTGGTGTGTTTGTAGGCCTGTACAGAGTCTGGTGTGTTTGTAGGTCTGTACAGAGTCTGGTGTGTTTGTAGGTCTGTGCAGAGTCTGGTGTGTTTGTAAACCTGTACAGAGTCTGGTGTGTTTGTAGGCCTGTACAGAGTCTGGTGTGTTTGTAGGTCTGTACAGAGTCTGGTGTATTTGTAGTGTGAGAGGCTGGGCTCTGGCAGGAAGAGTCCTCACATTTGACCTCTGTACTTTCAGGAAAGTGTGAAGTCTGAGATGCCACAATGAGACTTCACAGAAATGTATCAATTACTGTTGATTTTGTTGTCTTGGCTTTAGTTTCCTGCCCAGGTGTTGAGTGGATTTCAATTAGTGTTAATTAATCTTTGGAAATAAGAAACTGCTGATCAGTTTCAGGGAAATGACTCATCGATGTAATTAAGTACTGGCTGTAATCAAACACTTGAATGACACAAGTGTAAGTGTTGATCAGACGCCTACTACAAAGCAATCAGACAGTCAACAGTATCCATTGATCATCTCAGCAGATTTTTACCAAGAATGGGCATAAGAGTATCCTGTTATGGTGTAAAGTATAAATACAAACAAGGCGTCGTCTCAAGACGTAGAAACTCGATATTTTTTAGTTTTCGTCTGGCGTGCTATGGCAAGCATGGCTAACAATGGGTTCTGAGCTTTTTGTTCCTTTGTTTTTGCTTCCACTTTCAGGGCTTATGGTAAGTCTGCGGGTCAGGGCTAATCCTGTCCGTTTATTGGACTTCGAAACTATGTCTACATGTTGGAGGCTGTGATTGACATGCTATTGTGGAACCTGACAGCCAATCAGATTAAGTATGGGAAAAGTTTCTGAGTCACTTAGGTTGAGTGGCGCAGGATTGCTCCCCCTGATTGGTTCGACAGTTGAGGGACAGTACCTTTCCGAGACCCACTCGCACGATTGGGTGTGTCTTTTTTTTTTCTTCTGTTGCTAGTCTCGTGGGCCATTGAGAGTCGGGGAGTTGGGCTAATCATATCCCATCACTTTGAAACTAAATCTACATGACAGACAGGATGTTGTGGGAGCTTGACAGCCAATCGGGTTTAGTGTGGGAGGGGTTCGGGGTCACTTCCTCTGAACTTAGAAGCAAGGACTTTTCTGCACGTGCAGTGTGATGAATAGCGGTTTTGGTGATCAAACCCCCACTCTCTGTCACATCTCCCGGCTGTTCAGCTTTGAACACCAACGTGTGCAAGGAAATCTTTAAATGATGCAGGGAACAGTAAAGAGTAAATAAACAACTAGGGTAAGTCTTGCTCCCATGGTATAATAAATATACGCCCATAACTCCAAACGAATGCTGCTTATGACACAGAATCGCCTGCAAAAAGATGTTCCAAGTTCGCCCATATACCCCTGTACCTGACACATGTACACAGCAACAACGACTGGAGAAAGGAACGGACACAAATCAATACTCAGTCAAGACTGGCACAGATCTTTTCAATCTTGAATACATTCAAACAAACACACACGACGAACAACAGTAACAATTACAGGTAGCCTTGGTTTGACTGGTACTACAGGAAATCTGAAATGAGGCAGGGAACAGTAAAGAGTAAATAATAAACAAGTAGGGTAACTCTTGCTCCCATGGTGACCGGGTTGTGAGTTTACACAGCCTGCCCCTGAGAACAGGCACAACGGGACGTGGTAAGGAGACAGACGGCCAATTCATGATGTTCAAGTAACCAGCTGAATAGAACGAGGGGACTGTCGCGACTTTACCTGTGACGCAAGATTCAGTGGGGAAGGAAAGGGAGGGGGAGAGGGAGGGAGCGAGGGAGGGGGGAGTGTGGACTTGTGGTGGTCATGACGTCAAAATTCCACAGAGGGTTTGGAGTCGGTGGCATGATATATATGTGTGTGTTGTTCAGGTGGTCATTAAAAGACAAAGTGATGGATAGAGGGGAGTGAGATATGTGTGTGTTGTATAGGTGGTTATTGAAGACAAAGCGATGGATAGAGGGGGGGGATAGAGGGGGGGGGGGGGGGGGAAGTATCTCTGTGTGTTGTATAGGTGGTTATTGTAGACAAAGCGATGGATAGAGGGGAGTGAGGTATCTGTGTGTTGTATAGGTGGTTATTGAAGACAAAGCGATGGATAGAGGGGAGTCAGGTATCTGTGTGTTGTATAGGTGGTTATTGAAGACAAAGTGGTGGGTAGAGGGGAGTGAGGTGAAAAGAGGTGAGGAGGAAGGGGAGGGGTGGTGGTGGTGAAGATTGACGGTCGTATAATCAGGTGAAAACTGATAGGAGAGAGATAGAGAGAGAGAGAGGGGGGGGGGGGACAAGGGGGGGGGGGGGGGGAGTGAACTGATAAGGCAAGAGAGAGACTGATGAAGCAGAGAGAGAGAGGGGGGGGAAAGATAGTGAGAGAACTGATAAGGCAAGAGAGAGAAAGAGAGAGAGAGAGAGAGAGATAGAGAGAGAGAGAGAGAGAGAGAGAGGGGAGCGTAAAAACTGATAAGAGAGACAGAAAGAGTGAGAGAGAGAACTGATAAGGCAAGAGAGAGAGAGAGAGAGAGAGAGAGAGAGAGAGAGAGAGAGAGAGAGAGCGAGCGTAAAAAACTGTTGAGAGAAAGAGTGAGAGAGAGAGAACTGATAAGGCTGTGAGAGAGAGAGAGAGAGAGAGAGAGAGAGAGAGAGAGTTTGTGTGTGTGTGTGTGTGTGTGTGTGTGTGTGTGTGTGGTGTAAAAACTGATAAGAGAGACAGAGTGAGAGAGAGAACTGACAAGGCAAGAGAGAGAGAGAGAGAGAGAGAGAGAGAGAGAGAGAGAGAGAGAGAGAGAGAGACAGATAGCGTAAAAACCTGATGAGAGAGAGAGAGAGAGAGAGAGAGAGAGAGAGAGAGAGAGAACTGATAAGGCAAGAGAGAGAGGCAGAGACAGAGAGCGTAAAAACTGATGAGAGAGAGAGAGAGAGAGAGAGAGAGAGAGAGAGAGAGAGAGAGAGGTGGGGGGTGGGGTCAGGGTGGAGTGAATGTGGACAACTGTGAACTCATGCTGCGACAATGTGAACAAGTTATAACTCTGCACTGAATATTCATCAGAAACTCACCTGTTTAATTATTCATGCGGACGTCAACAGGAATCTAGTTTATGTACACACCTTGCTGAAATGCAATCAAACAGCACTTTCTATGCTGCTTTTCATAGTTTTCAGTGGAAGGGCTCAGATTTAGTGGAATGACATGCCAGAAAAATGGAACGTTTCAAGTTCTAAGGCTGAAATTGTATGACTGTGAGTGTGAGTGAGTTTGATACCCCCCCCCCCCCCTCCCCAAAGGTCCTGTGTGGTCGGCCTGGCCAAAGTGATTACATCTTGAAACTTGAGTGGTTTTATTGATGTAGTTCAGCTTGAGATGATTGATAGCTCTTGCTGATTGGCGCAGAAATGGCCATTCCACGTTCAGGGCTGCCAGAGATGTTATCGTCACAACATGGAAAAATCCTTTGTGCTGTATTTCAGCTTACTGTCATTTTATATTGGTAAACAAGCGAAACCTTTAGTTACTAACTTGGGATGGGATATACTGGATATTTCTGTACATTCTGACTATTGCAGACCAAAGCATGCTCCTAATGTGGTCTGTCCCTTTTGTCGTGAAGCAGAGGAAGATGTAGGTTATTTTAGTAGTTAGCATTTATTCCACTGAAATTCTTTAAGCAACGATGCGTCTTCACAGAAACAACTTTAAAACCATCATCGCATGGAAAGAAGCGATTTTGGGGGGTGCGTGTGTCTATAAGGGATTGACATTCGAAATACTTCACAGTGATTAATAAAATGTCAATTCTTGAACGTTTTTGATGTTTCTTTTGATCCTACTTGTAAGATGCTTTTTTTTTTAAACCTACCCCCCCCCTCCTCTCTCTCTCTCCCCCTCTCCTCTCTCTCTCTTTCTCACTCACTCCCTATCCAAAGCGCTCATTGAGAACAAATACAGACATTTGCGACGTTCCCAGTGAAGCTTCGCAGAGGAATCTTTATAAATCTAGTCTTTTATACTCTGGTGGAATGTATGGAACAAGCTACCAATCACTTTGAAAAACATAAAGAACAAAAATCAGTTAAGAAAAAATCTGAAAAAGCATCTCATGGATGGTTAGCCATCAATATTTTCTCAAATTCCCTTGAAATAACTCTTCAGTGATTTTACATGATGTATCCTTGTATATATATTTATGCCAATGTACATGTCTCTGTTTATGCGTGTGTATGCCTTGTAGACAATGTATTGATATTGTGCATAACTTAGCTCTCTCTCTCTCTCTCTCTCTCTCTCTCTCTCTCTCTCTCTCTCTCTCTCTCTCTCTCTCTCTCTCTCTCTTTGTTACTTTCTTGATATGATAACTATAAAAGGCTTGGATTCTTTTTTGAACTCCTTCTCCCTCCACCCCCACGCCTCCATCTTACCACCTCCCTCCTCCTATTTCCTCTCCCCTCCTCATCCATCTTAGGTTTCACCCCCACCACCTCCCTCGCCCTTTTTTCCGCTGATTTTCACTCTTTGTATTTCTTCGTAATTTTGACTTGACTTGTGACTTGGCACTTGACACAGACCCAGACACAGACAGACAGACACAGACAGAGCAGACAGAGTGAGAGAGAGATTGAGAGAGAGGAGTAGAGGAGAGAGAGAGGGAGAGAGAGAGAGACGAGAGAGAGATAGAGAGAGAGAGAGAGAGAGAGAGAAGAGAGAGAGAGAGAGAGAGAGAGAGGATGGGGAGGGTCAGGAGAGCGGGGGGGGGGGGGGGTATAGGGTTGTGTGGGAGGAGGGGAAGAGGTCGGGGAAGGGGGGCAGAACGTACTAAGAGTGAACGAGGTTTTCTGCAATGGGACTGGCGCACTCCATTGATTGTGTGTGTGTGTGTGTGTGTGTGGTGTGTGGTGTGGTGTGTGTGTGTGTGTGTGTGTGTGTGGTGTTGTGTGTGTGTGTTGTGTGAGTGTGAGAGAGAAGAGAGAAAAGATGAGAGAGAGAGAAGAGAGAGAGAGAGAGAGAGAGAGAGAGAGACTGACTGTGTGCGTGCGTGCCGTGCGTGCGTGTGTGTGTGTGTTGTGTGTGTGTTTGTGTGTGTGTGTGTGTGTGTGTGTGTGGTGGTGTGTTGTGTGTGCTGTGCGCGCGTGCGTGCGTGCGTGCGCGCGCGCGCGTGTGTGTGTGTGTGTGTTTGTGTGTGTGTGTGTGTGTGTGTGTGCTCCCTTAAGTATCGTTGGGAAAAATCTTTGCACGAGTAGTACTGAAGAGGCTCCAATTACTTGCAGAGCAAGTTATCCCTGAATCGCAGAGGCGGTTTCCGGTGTTTCCGTGCCAACAGATCCACTATAGATAGGATCTTCTTCCCTTAAACAACTTCAGGAGAAATTGTAGGGAGCAAAGGCAGCCACTCTTCATTGCCTTCATAGATCTCACAAAGGCTTTCGATCTGGTCAGTTCAGGGATGGCCTCTTTCAAGATCCCCTCCCCCAGACTGGATGTCCACTCAAACAATTCTCAGCATCATCAGATCCTTCCACGAAGACATGAAAGGCACTGTCGTCTTTGATGGTTCAAAATCAGCTGCTTCAACATACTGAATACGGAACGGAGTGAAACAGGGTTTGCGTCCTGGCTCCCATCCTGTTTGGAATCTTCTTTGCTGTGATGCGAAACCGCATTTGGTCCTGCAGCTGAAGGTATCTACCTCCGAACCAGGACAGACGGAAAGCTCTTCAACCTCTCCAGATTAAAAGCCAAGACTAAAGTCAAGCTGAGGTGCCTGCATTGACTTCCTCTTTGTAGACGACGCAATAGTAACCGCACACTCCGCAGATCCAGCTCGGGCTTACGCATAAAACTTGAAGAAACACAGGTCATGGGACAGGATTGTTGACTCTCCCCCTATCGCGTTCATCAGCATCAATGACCATGAACTGGATGTCGTCCCAGACTTTGTTAATATGGCTGGGCTCAAATATCTCTCAGACAACCTCTCACTTGACAGCGGAGCTCACAGGCGGCATCGGCAAGGCAGCTACCACCATGACCATATGACTGACAAAGAAAGCATGGAACAACAGCAAGCTGACGACCGAGCACACAGATTCCAGATCTACAGAGGCCTGTCTCGTCGTGAGCACCCTCCTGTATGGCAGCGAGTCTTGGACTTTGCGATGCCCCCGACAAGAGGGCGAAAGCTCAATGCTTTCCATATGCGTAGCCCTCCGCGACAACATTCTGAACATCACCTGGCAGACAAGGTCCGGGCCAAACAACACTGTCCTGGAAAGAGCCGGTTGCAACCAGCATGTACACACAAACGCAACAGCTGCTGAAACAGAGACGTATCTCTGGCTCGGCCATGTGTCGTGCGCCTGGATTAGACGGACGGAGTCCCTATAGACCTCTGCTCTATGGAGAACTTGTGCAGGGAAAACGTCCCACAGGCAGACCACAGCTGCGATTCAAAGACGTGCTGGGCTAAGAGGGACCTAAAAGCCTTGAACATTGACCGAACAACTGGGAAGCAACAGCCCTCGAAACGGTCAGCCTGGAGACAGACTGTGAAGAAAGGTCTCATCCCAAGTTCGAAGAGATACTCGCTCAGCAGCACGGGGAAAAGAGAATGATAATAAAGGCTGCAGCCCAGGCAGACAGACCAGCGTCAGACTTCATCTGTGCCCTCTGCCCAGCAGGACTGTCATTACCCACCCGCATCGGACTGGTCAGCCACACGCTCCGTCGCTGTACCAGAATAGACACCTAGAGCGCAGCTCCATGGTCTTTTCCGAGACTGAAGGATGCCTACTAGTGTGTGTGTGTGGGTTGTGTGGTGTGTGTGTGTTGTGTGTGTGTGTGTGTGTGTGTGTGTGTGTATGGTTGTGTATGTGTGTGTGTGTTGTGTGTGTGGTGTGGTGTGTGTGTGCACGCGCGCTCCGCGTGTGATGTGTGTGTGTGTGTGTGTGTGTGTGTGTGTGTGTTGTGTGTGTGTGGTGTGTGTGTGTGTGTGTGGGTGTTGCACGCGCGCTCTACCGCGTGTGAGTTGTGTGTGTGTGTGTGTGTGTGTGTGTGTGTGTGTCGTGTGTGTGTTTGTGTGCGCGCGCGCGCGGCGAGCTTGAGTGAGTGAGTGTGTGTGTGTGTGTGTGTGTGTGTGTGTGTGTGTGTGTGTGTGTGTGTGTGTGTGTGTGTGCGTGTGTGTGCGTGCGGCGTGCGTGCGTCGCGTGCGTGCGTTGCGTCTGTGGTGTGAAATTCTCTTTCTTCTCTTGTTTCTCTTCTTTCTTTTATTTATTTTCCCTGACGATCCCCCATCTCTCTGACGCACCCCTCTCAACTCTTGCCCCCACACCCACCCCCCTCATCTTTATATCCCCCCTTTCCCTTCGGTCCTTCCGCCTTTCCCTCCCCACATTGCAGACATACACTCCAGTATAGGCTCTCTTCACAGATACCACCACACAACCAGACTATCCTCCCTTGCGTCCTCTTTTTCCTCCTTTCGCTTTTTTGCTGCTCTCTCTCCGCTCCTCTCCTCTCCTTCCTCACCTCCCTCTCCTCTCATCTCTCTCTCTCTCTCCTCTCTCTCTCCTCTCTCGTCCTCTCCCTCTCCCTCTCTCCTCCTCTCTCTCTCTCCCCTCCCCTCTTCTCTCTCTTCTCCTCCTCCTCCGCGCGCGCGCGCGCGCGCGCGCGCGCGCGCTCGCGCGCTCCTCTCTCTCTCTCTGTCTCTCTCTGTCTCTCTCTGTCTCATATACTCTCTTTCTCTCCTTCTCTCTCCCCTTTTTTCCCTCCCTCCCTCCATCCTTTCTTTCTCCTCGCTCTCTCCCTCCCTCCCCCTCTCTCTCTCCCTCTGCGTTCTCTACACTCACTACAAGGAGCTATCTCCTTTCAACTCTGTTTCTCTGCCTGTACCTCTCCTCTCTCTCTCTCTCCTCCCTCACCTCGCTCCACCCCTCCACTCTCTACCTCCACCTCCGTCCTCTCACCCTCCTCTCTCACTCTCCCCCCCTCCTCTCTCCCCACCCCTCTCCTCCTCGCCCACCTCACCCAACTCTGGCACATTTCTTCACAACCTGTAACCCCTATAACCTCCTCGCTCCCTCTCTCTCTTCTCTCTCCTCTCTCTCTCTCCTCTCTGACAACACACACACACACACACACACACACACACCACACACACACACACACACACACACAAGCTGGCCATCTCTTCAACTGTGTGGACCTATACCTCCCGAGAACTCATAAGCTGTTCGGTATCGATCCGCTGCTGCGCATGGCTTTTATTTATTTATATCCAATATTCATAGACAGGGGAAGGAGATGGTAGGCGGTAGATGAGGGTGGCGGAGGTGGCGATGGTGGGGGTGGGTGGGAGAAAGAGGGTGTGGCGGTTAGGATGGAGGGGAGTGGCTCGGAGAGGGAGGGGGGAGTTGGGGAGAGGCTGGGGGTGGGGAGGGAGGGAATGTGGGGAGCGGCTGTCTGATGTATGTGCACTGGAGGCTGGCCGGGCCGTGGGCTGTGGCGTTCAATGCCAACATATGGTGTCGGACTGACCATCGTCTACTTTCTCCGCGCACCCCATCCGCGCTGAGCAACCCCTTTGGGGGTTGAGGAGAGAGAGAGAGAGGAGAGAGAGAGAGAGGAGAGAGAGAGAGAGAGAGAGAGAGAGAGAGAGAGAGAGAATGTGTATGAGAGAGAGAGAGTATGAGAGAGAGAGAGAGGAGAATGTGTATGAGGGGAGAGAGTATGAGAGAGAGAGTATGACAGAGAATGTGTATGAGAGTGAGAGAGAGAGAGAGATGAGAGAGAGGAGAGAGAGAGAGAGAGTATGAGAGAAAGAGAAAGTATGAGGAGAGACAGAGACAGAGAGAGAGAGACAATGTGTATGAGAGAGACAGTATGAGAGAGAGAGAGGGAGAGGGAGGGACAGAGCGAGAGAGAGAGAGAGGGAGACGGAGTTAGAGAGCGAGAGAGAGAGAGAGAGAGAGAGATAGAGAGAGAGAGAGAGCTCGAGAGAGAGAGAGAAAGAGAGAGAGAATGTGTATGCGAGAGTATGAGAGAAAGAGTATAAGAGAGAGAGAGAGAGAGAGAGCGATAGAGAGAGAGAGAGAGAGAGGAGAGAGAGATGATGATGATGATGATGATGATGATGTATGATGATAATCTTTATTTCCAAGGGTAACAGATAAGCAAACACATGCTTTTTTTTCATCCGGCCCTTGCCCCACTAAGGGACTAACTAAGCATGCCTAGCGACTACTAGCATAACTAGCGACTAAGACTTACAAAAATTATAACAAACACACATATCTTCACAAATGCATTAAAAATTGATGAGGTTTTTTCATCTACTAACATTCAAGGCGAAGATGACTTTAAAGGGAAAAAAAGAGAAAGCAATTGCAACAACAAACAAAAAAATAAAGAAATTAATTTCAAAGACGAGAAAAAAAGAAGGAAAAAAAAATCAGCACACACAGACATAGAATAAGCGATCCCTCCTATCGAAGAAGAGAGAGAGAGATAGAGAGAGAGAGAGAGAGAGAGAGAGAGAGAGAGAAGAGAGAGAGAGAGAGATAGAGAGAGAGAGAGAGAGATAGAGAGAGACAGAGGAGAGAGAGAGAGAGAGAGAGAGAGAGAGAGGATGGTATGGGGTGGTAACAAACATGCTAGTCATTTTAAACTGTCGTCTGTGATGTTTGTCGCAGCAATGTTTAATGCTTGTCACAGTAATGTTTGTCACAGTGATGTTTGTCACAGTGATGTTTTGTCACAGATATGTTTGTCACAGAGATGAATGTCATAGAGATGTTTGTCGCAGTGATGTTTGTCACAGATATGTTTGTCACGGAGATGAATGTCATAGAGAGTTTGTGTCACAGAGATGAATGTCATAGAGATGTTTGTCACAGAGATGAATGTCATAGAGATGTTTGTCGCAGTGATGTTTGTCACAGTGATGTTTGTCACAGATATGTTTGTCACGGAGATGAATGTCATAGAGATGTTTGTCACAGAGATGAGTGATGTCATAGAGAGATGTTGGTCGCAGTGATGTTTGTCACAGAGATGAATGTCATAGAGATGTTTGTTGTAGTGATGTTTGTCACACAGAGACAGATGAATGTCATAGATGTTTGTCACAGAGATGTTTTTCACTGGTCGTCATCAAATGTATTATTATCTAATCACTAACGTCAAGCACTGGTCCACAGTCGGTACACTTCTATGTTATTCAGTGGTTGTCTGAGTAGTTGTTATTTCTGATGTTTCTCAGTGGTTGCCTGATTAGTTGTTATTTCTGATGTTTCTCAGTGGCAGTCTAATTAGTTGTTATTTCTGATGTTTCTCAGTGGCAGTCTAATTATTTGTTATTTCTGATGTTTCTCAGTGGTTGTCTGATTAGTTGTTATTTCTGATGTTTCTCAGTGGCAGTCTAATTAACTGTTATTTCTAAAGTTCGTCAGTGTGTGTCTGATTAGTAGTTATTTCAACTGTTTTTCAGTGGCGGTGTGATCACTTGTTATTTCCAATAATTCCTCAGTTGTTGTCTGATTAGTTATTTGCTCAGTGACTTTCTGATAAGGTGTTATTTCCCATGTTTCTAAAGGACTTTCTCATTAGATGTTATTTCTAGTGCTCTTCAGTTATTTTCTGATTAGTTGTTTTTTTATGATGCTTCTCGCTGACTTTCTGATAAATTGTTATTTCCAATGTTCCTCTGTCAAGTTATGCTTAGCTATTAATTCTAATGTTTGTAGCTGCAGTCATTTTTGGGGGCTAGTTGTCAATTTTAAATGCCCCTTAGTGACTGTCTCGTTTGTTGTATTTTTGTTTCTCCTGTTAGTTGCTGTCAGGGGTTATTTCTAATACTCCTTAGAGGCTGTCCGATCAGCCATTTTTAATGTTTCTCAGAGGCTGTGTGATTCATTCTTATTTCAAACGTTCCCCAGTAGCTGTCTGACTAGTTGTCGAGAAATATATTTTGTACATGGAGATGTCATGTTTACGTCACTGGCAATGCCATTGATTGTTATCAGAAAGATGATCCCTATCTCTGTAGGTTGTCTCTGTTCGTGGACTTCCCCTTTCGTTGTCATCCGACTCATTATCTGATCGTTGGCTGTGTGGTTTCATGCTGTTGATGCTCTCTTCTCTAGACATCAAACATCTTACCTTTGTGTTGTCTGTCGTGATTTATATAACTAGCTGTTAACTTAATTGTTTGTTCTAGAGTCAACTTTATCGTAAGCTAGAGGTTTCCCGTGGCTGGCTTATCATGCACTGCCATCAGAAATGCCAGCATGTGTGTGTGTCTTGATATCGAATAAAATGAAGTTCACCACCCTAATGCACTGATTTGAAAAAAAATCTGATTAAAAAAGACAACATTAATTTGTAGTTCCTTTGAGAGTAGACAGCATTTAAATTATGACCCCCACCCCACTCACTCACACACACACACACACACACACACACACACACACACACACACACACACACACACACACACACACACACACACACACACACACACACACACACACACACACACACACACACACACACACACACACACACACACACCATTGCACGATCTGTCTGTAATAACGTTAAGTGGGAAGAAATTAAACTGAAAAAATAACAACAACAACAACAATAACAACAACAACCACACACATACACACGCACATACATATGCACCCGCGCACGCGCGCCCCACACACACACATACAACATTATTATAACTACCTAATAGTCCAACCCATGAGAATCTTCAGTTGTTGGAGTTTTTTGTTGACAAACCCCAGTGGGACTTTCTCCAACTAGGACTAACACAAACCATGTTTCTTAGTGTCAGGGTAACATTTCCTACAGTAAAAAAAAAAGATGTAGCCCTAACATCTTTTCAGCCAAAGTCCATCTCACTCCATGTGAACACAGTAAACAGGGGAAAACAAGCCATGCAGTGCCTTGCTGTGAACACAGTAACAGGGAAACAAGCCATGCAGTGCCTTGCTGTGAACACAGTAACAGGGGAAACAAGCCATGCAGTGCCTTGCTGTGAACACAGTAACAGGGGAAACAAGCCATGCAGTGCCTTGCTGTGAAACACAGTAACAGGGGAAACAAGCCATGCAGTGCCTTGCTGTGAACACAGTAACAGGGGAAACAAGCCATGCAGTGCCTTGCTGTGAACACAGTAACAGGGGAAACAAGCCATGCAGTGCCTTGTTGTGAACACAGTTCACAGACCATCACCAACGGTAAACTGTTAAGAGTACAAGCCTAAGGAAAATTATCTCAGAGCCATTCTTCAGTATTTTATCAATACCCGGAACAAATAAAAATTTCTTTGATGACTAGTACCGGAAAGTTGCTCCTTCCACCACTAGTAAGAGAGAGGGTGTAGGTGAAATGTAAGATAATTCTCATCGAGAAATTATTCCAAAGTCCTTCCCCTAGAGGACCCACCTACCACACACACGCACGCACGCACGCACGCACGCACGCACGCACGCACAAACACGCATGTATGTATATATCAGTATTCAGTAGGCCGTGATGAATTCAGTGTGCGCAACATATGCTGTGCTTCATGCCTCTCGTACTTAGCATTAGTTCTAGAATTCTGGAGAAAACAATGTTTCATCGTAGAAAAAATCCGTGACATTTTGCAAACTATGGTTTGCATGATACTGTGCTGTTTTGCACGGGGTTGCTGTGTAATGTATACCAATGATGTCCCATCGTAGAAAAATCTGTGAAGTGTGAATTGTATCATGTTGTGCTGTTTTGCACTCGGTTGTCGCTGTGTAATGAATACCACGATGTTGCATCAGATACAGAAACTGGACTGCTGGACGATTGACAGAATGAAGAGGGCGGGATGAGGACTATGACGAATGAGCAAAGTGCGCTGCGCCAGCAAGTAACATTTGGGAAAATCGGGGTCAGGATTCAATTCACAATGCGAAGGATATCGACACACACGTCTGGCTCAGACCAAGACATTATTTACGCAGGTTCTTCATGCCAAATGCCAGACACTTAACTCGCTGCCAGGAACTGCAAGAGGAAAAAGAGATTTAAAAAGAAAGAAAAGAGTCCTCTAGCTTGATGCGGGGTTAGAAAATAACACTGAAGCTCAAGTCATCCACACTCTAGTCATCGTACGCGCCAACTGTGGGAATGTCTTCGGAGTATAACAGCCCCAAGTAGAAGACATCTCGGAAATCAGACGTCAGCGATCTGGAAAACAACGGAATCTTTAGAACCAGAAGAAGGCTGGCTCAGAATTTGATTAGCGAGGGTTGGAGAAACTCTTAGAAGATCTGAAAGCTAAATACAGTGCTTTGCTCAGAATTTGATCAGCGAGGGCTGGGGAAACTCTTAGGAGATCTGAGAGCTAAATGCAGCGCTTTCGGAAAAAGCAGAATCAGCTAAGAAGAGAAGAAGAAAGGGGAAAAGGCCCAACATTGCCTCTTCATAGAGACACTTTACCAGTTCCCAGGAAACTATTCAAGCAGCCAGAATCTGGGAGAAGTATCATAAGGTACAATCAAACTCTGGAACTTCTCTGGGTCCCCGCCAGATAAGCAGGACTTTTGGCACGAAGGAAAAAAAAAAAAAAAAGATTTGGTTGAAACCGGAAGACGAAAGGTTCCTCCTTGTGGACGATCTTTCACTGTTCTGGAGTAATGAATGAAGTCTTCGATCCCTAGTTTCTGCCCCCACGCCGCTAAAAAAAAAAAAAAAAAAAATTGCTGGAGTAATCAATGAAGTCTTCAATCCGTAGGTTCTGACCCCACGCCACAATAAAAAAAAAAACAACTGCTGTAGTTTTCAACCTTGCAAAGATTTTTTTTTCAGGAGAGAATTTTTTTTGTTGCAAGATAGAAAAATAACAGCAATATTTTTTTGTTTGATTGTTTTATTTTCTGGAGACAGCCTCGTGCTTCGACTTGTTTAACTCGCGTCTGTATTTGGGTGTGAACCGTTTAGTTACGATACGAAAGTAAATCCCATGATGGTCGGTTTTAAGTGTGTATATGAAATTTTGATATACCAGAACCAGCGTGGCATTTGCTCTCTCTCTCTCTCTCTCTCTCTCTCTCTCTCTCTCTCTCTCTCTCTCTCTCTCTCTCTCTCTCTCTCTGTGTCTCTCTCTCTCTCTCTCTGTCTGTCTCTGTCTTTTTCTCTCTGTCTCTCTTTCTCTATGTCTCTTTTCCTTCTCCCTCTCTCTCTATGTATCTCTTCCCCCCATCCTCCTCCTCTCTCTCTGATCTCTCTCCATCTCCCTCCCTCCCTCCCCCTCTCTCTTCTCTCTCTCTGTGTCACACACACACACACACACACACACACACACACACACACACACACACACACACACACACACACACACACACACTCTCTCTCTCTCTCTCTCTCTCTAACTCTCGATCACACACACACACACACACACACACACACACACACACACACACACACACACACACACACACACAACACAACACAACACACATGCACGCACCTCCCACACGCACATACTACTAACCCTCCCCCCACCCCTTCCCTGACCTCCCCCACCTACCGTCCCGCCCCCCAACCCCCACACAATAGTCAATCAGTTATGGGACGGCGATCAGTCAGGAGCACTGGCTCACCCCGCTCAATAATACTGGGGGGGTGGGGGGGGGGGGGGGGGGGGGGGGGGGGGGGGGGGGAGGGCCTCCTCCTGGTCACCACACTGGCGATGGGTCCCTGGACCTGTGTGTCCAGTCTCTGTGTGCTCTTCACTTGTGGTCATCTCTCACTCACTGCACGCACCACACACAAGAGCACACGTGCAGCGTCAGCAAGTCTGCGGTTTTTACATAAGATGTTCACATGCACTAACTCGAACATTAGACACCCGTATATACAGAGACTCTGTGTGTCGGTCTGTCTGTCTGTCTCTGTGTGTCTGTCTGTGTGTCTGTGT
>JADBJO010001473.1:250831-258331 GCA_016801955.1 Conus betulinus | reverse complement strand
ATTGCAAAAAAATGACAGGAATCATACCAAGAGAGATCTTCTCTCTGCTGATGAATTGATTGCACAAAAAGTGACAGGAGTCATACCAAGAGAGAGATTCTCTCTCCTGATGAATTGATTGTACAAAAAGTGACAGGAATCATACCAGGAGAGATCTCTCTGCTGATGAATTGATTGCACAAACAGTGACAAGAATCATACCAAGAGAGAGATTCTCTCTCCTGATGAATTGATTGCACAAAAAGTGGCAGGAGTCATATCAAGAGAGATCTCTCTGCTGATGAATTGATTGCACAAAAAGTGGCAGGAGTCATATCAAGAGAGATCTCTCTGCTGATGAATTGATTGCACAAACAGTGACAGGAATCATACCAAGAGAGAGATCTCTCTCTCTCCTGATAAATTGATTGCACAAAAAGTGACAGGAGTCATACCAAGAGAGATCTCTCTGCTGATGAATTGATTGCACAAAAAGTGACAGGAATCATACCATGAGAGAGATTCTCTCTGCTGCTTGAGAGAATATAGCACGAGAAGTGGGAGAAAATGGTGACTAGTATAAAGTTTTTTTTCTTTTCTTCTACCAGATAAACAAAGTTGCAAGCAAATCTCCAGCTTTAGATCCAAAACTATTCATATAAACAAATAGTGCCATGTCAGGGATATATTTTCTACAAAAAAAGTAACAAACATCCACATTGATTCAAAAGTCCTTGAAGCTTTTTAATCAGCGTTTTATTCAATCCAATTTTACGTTCTTTTACGTTTTAGAAATAAGAATGTTTTAAACAGATTGGTAAATCTTCAACTATAGATCCCACACTGTTCATGTCAACCCAAAATGGCAGTATCCGTCCCAAAATGGCTGTCTCCCATGCACGCTTCCAAGGACCCGGACAACCGGATGGGCCACGGCCTGGTAATGCACGGCCTGGTCCTGGTCCACTATGCACGCAGTCTTATTCTCTGTGTGTCTGTGTCTTCCTGAATGTCTGTTTTATTGCCTGTGTGTCTGTCTTCCTGAATGTCTGTTTTATTGCCTGTGTGTCTGACTTCCTGAATGTCTGTTTATTACTTATGTGTCTGTCTTCCTGAATGTCTGTTTTATGCCTGTGTGTCTGTCTTCCTGAAGGTCTGTTTTATTGCCTGTGTGTCTGTCTTCCTGAAGGTCTGTTTTATTGTCTGTGTGTATCTGTCTTCCTGAATGTCTGTTTTATTGTCTGTAATAATAACAACCCACAAACAACCCCCTCCTTCCCCTTTTAATGAATATATTACTTTTAATTCATGATTGACATTTCCATCAAATGATATTTTTCATCCTTTTTCTATAACATTCTATGCAAATCAAAAGTCTTGAGGTCGTTGGCTAGGGCATTTTATCCCGAGCAAAAAACAACAAAAAAAAGTTGTTTTTCTGTTTCCCTGATGTCTCTCTGTCCAGGCTAATCCGCTTTATCCTAGGATGTTCTGGTCCAAGACTTAATATGATGAACATGTCTCTGTCGTCTCATCTTTCTCTCCTCCTCCTCCCTCCTCCCCCCCCCCCCCCCCCCACATCCATCCCCTCTCTCTCTCCCCACACTTCACTCCCTCTGTTTTTGTCTGTCTGTCAGTCAGTCTGTCTGTCTAACTCTTAGCCTAAACGTTTTATATGTATATGTAGACTGGCTGTATCTACTTAACTACCTATGATTTATCTTGTTTTCTTGTTTTTCATTTTATTGACCAAGAAAGCTGGATGTGTGTATGTTTGTCTGTCTGTCTGTATGTATGCATGTATGTGTCTATCTATCGATCTCGTCGATCTGTTCATCAGACTAGCTATCTAACAATCAACGAATCTATTAGTCTATCTAACTATTTATCTCTCTATCACTCTATCTACATGCACACACAGATCCGCCCCACTCTCTCTCTCTCTCACACACACACACACACACACACACACACACACACACACACACACACACACACACACACACACACACACACACACACACACAAGCACACGCGCACGCGCGCGTGCGCACGTTCACATCCTGCTTGTGCGTCACTCGCTCGCTCGCCCTATTCTGTCTTAAACCTTGTACTGTATAGTGTTACATTGCACTGTCGCGAATTGCCCTGGTAGTGCCCTGGATGTTCACAGTGTTGCATCCTATTCATTGTGTTGTTGTTATTGTGAGGTACTGGCAGTGCCCTGGATGTTCACTGTGTTGCATCCTATTCATTGTGTTGTTGTTATTGTGAGGTACTGGCAGTGCCCTGGATGTTCACTGTGTTGCATCCTATTCATTGTGTTGTTGTTATTGTGAGGTACTGGTAGTGCCCTGGATGTTCACAGTGTTGCATCCTATTCATTGTGTTGTTGTTATTGTGAGGTACTGGCAGTGCCCTGGATGTTCACTGTGTTGCATCCTATTCATTGTGTTGTTGTTATTGTGAGGTACTGGTAGTGCCCTGGATGTTCACAGTGTTGCATCCTATTCATTGTGTTGTTGTTATTGTGGTACTGGCAGTGCCCTGGATGTTCACTGTGTTGCATCCTATTCATTGTGTTGTTGTTATTGTGAGGTACTGGCAGTGCCCTGGATGTTCACAGTGTTGCATCCTATTCATTGTGTTGTTGTTATTGTGAGGTACTGGCAGTGCCCTGGATGTTCACAGTGTTGCATCCTATTCATTGTGTTGTTGTTATTGTGAGGTACTGGTAGTGCCCTGGATGTTCACAGTGTTGCATCCTATTCATTGTGTTGTTGTTATTGTGAGGTACTGGCAGTGCCCTGGATGTTCACTGTGTTGCATCCTATTCATTGTGTTGTTGTTATTGTGAGGTACTGGATTGCATCGTGACACATCGCACCGCATCAACATACAGCATTGTTTGATTTGATGTTGTAGTTTTTTTTTTTCTGCTCGAACAGAAGGGAAATCTGAAATGAGGCAGTGATACAGTGAACAGTCAATAACCAACCGACAAGGAGGGTAACTCTGGTTCCCATGATACAGTGAATAGTCAATAACCAACCAACAAGTAGGGTAACTCTGGTTCCCGTGATACAGTAGTCAATAACCAGCCGACAAGGAGGGGTAACTCTGGTTCCCGTGATACAGTAGTCAATAACCAGCCGACAAGGAGGGTAACTCTGGTTCCCATGATACAGTGAACAGTCAATAACCAACCGACAAGGAAGGTAACTCTGGTTCCCATGATGGGATCATTCACCCGCCCGCCTTTCACTTCTCCACCACAGTGAGGCTGGCAATGAATGGCGTCAAGATGGAGTCGGGAGGCATGCCAAGAACACGCCGAAGGGGACTTCTCTTTCTTTCTTTCTTTCTTGCTTTCTTTCTGCGTACGCAGGCTGATACTCCTTGCGGACACTCCCTATATGGACAGACAAGTATTAATCCATCTACCCCCAACAAAGGCAGTGGAGGTTTTTTTTTGTGTATGACCATTTTTTTTTATCCCGCCTTTGAGGCAGCCATACTCCAACTTCGGGGAAGGTGCATGCTATGTGTAACGTGTCCCATCCATACCAACGGCCAAACTGGCCTTCTCAAATGAGGCTTTCAGATTGATAAATGTTGATGTAAATAAAGCTTTAAAGGTGTTTAATGATTGTATCAAAACCAGTGCTGAATGTATGAAAAAATATGTGCAAAGAGGAACTGTGCTAAGAAGGATGATTGGTTTGATAATGTCTGTTTGGTAACAAAAAAAAAAGCGCTAAAATTACTGAGAGTATGGCTTCGTACTCTAGACGATGGCAACAGAGTTGAGAGTATGTTATTGCAAGAAGGGAATATAAAAACCTTTTGAAGCAGAAAAAGAAAAACATTTAATAGAAATTTGCTAGACGATATGATTAGATCTCTTCCGTCACAGCAGGAGTTCTGGAAAACTATCAAAAGAGTTTCATTTAAAAGAAGACATCCAAAGAACAATATCTCCCTGGACACATGGTATGAGCATTTTAAGCATTTGTTTGATAAAGATATTTCTGGTGATGATGAACTTTCTGATGACACCGATGAGGAGAGGTTGAGTATTTCAATCGCCCCATCTCTAGAGAGGAAGTTATGTTCGCCATGCGGAAAATTAAAACTAACAAATCTGCAGGACCTGATTCTGTTATGGTGAAATTGTTTAAGTATGGTGGAGCTCAAGTTGTCGATTTTTTACAAGCTTTTTTCAATAGAATTTTTGATGATGGTGTCTTCCCAGGTAACTGGGACAGAGTCTGTAACTTTACCAATATTCAAGAAAGGCGATGCAAACAATCCTAATAATTACAGAGGCATCTCTTTGGTTGACGTTAGCAGTAAAATATATAGCACTATCATTAACAGCAGATTACAGGAGTGGATTGAATGTAATATATCACGGGAGAACATCAAGCTGCTTTAAAAAAGGGTTACTCTACTGTCGATCATATGTTTACTCTTCTTGCGTTTGTTCAAAAGCAATTTTCTTTAAATCGTAAATTTTATGTTGCGTTTATTGACTTTGAAAAAGCCTTTGACTCCATTAACAGAAAGCTTTTATGGACAGTATTACTTAAAAAAACGGGGGGGTCAAGGGGAAATTATTTAGTTGTATTAGAGCTATGTATCAAGTAGTCAAAACAAGGATAAGAAGTGGTTCCAGTCTGACAGACTTTATTAATTGTGCCGCTGGAGTAAGACAAGGTGATGTGTGTAGCCCTGCATTATTTTCTATGTATATTAATGAGGTTGCTATCGAGGTTATTAACAATGGCCTTCATGGGACGATTTCCATGGTGTGTGTCAGAATTATTTATCCTACTACTGCTAGCCGATGACATCGTTCTGGTTTCAGAAACGATAGTTGGCTTACAACGTCAGCTAAATAATCTGAACAGGGCTGCCTCTTCATTAGAGCTGAAAGTGAACATGAATAAAAGCAACATCGTGGTATTTCGAAAGGGAGATATTTTTCGGCGAGGGAAAGATGGATGTATGATGGACTTTATACCTGTAGTGAGTGTGTATAAATACCTGGGGATCTATTTTTCTACTCGTCTAAGTTTTAGCTTTTGCTTGCAAAGACCTTGCATGTAGGGCAAAGAATGCTTTGATTTGCGTGATAAAAGATTGCATGCTTTAAACAATAATTCACTTGAGTTATTCTTAAAGATCTTTGATTCCCAGATACAGCCTATTTGATGTATGGGGCAGAAATTTGGGGGTTAGATAACGCTGTCGTTCATTGTGAGGCGGTGCATTTATTTGCTTTGAAGAAGTTTCTTGGTCTCGACAGGCGTATTTCTAATGATTTGGTGTATGGGGAATCCAACAGATATCCATTGTTCATTACTTCAGCTGTTAGATGTGTTCGGTATTGGTTAAAGCTTTTACACATGGATAATGGTAGATTGCCTCGTAAGTCTTATGAAATGTTATTCGAATTGGATTTAAAGGGAAAAAAAAAAACGACTGGGTTTCAAATATGCGTCTATTTCTGTGTAAGCACGGATTTGGGGATGTTTGGCTGGCTCAGAGTGTTGGAAATCAAAAACAGTCTATTCGTATTTTTTCAACAAAGGCTAATTGACTGTAGATGGCAAATGTGGGACGATCATATCCAGACTAGTGAACGATACAATTTGTATAGAAAATGTTTCTAGTTTTCATCGTATTCAGCCTTACTTGAAATTCGATATGGACATGTATTTGAAAAGATCAATTGCTAAATTTAGACTTGGAGTTTCTGAGATAAGGACTCATTTCTTAAGATACAGACAACATAGACAAAGTGATGTAGTGTGTCCATTGTGTGGGCAAGGTGAAGAAAATGAAAAACATTTTCTGTTCATTTGCCCAGCTTTAAAAGATATTCGCCAAAAATTTATCCCACAGAAATATTATAGGCGCCCATGCTTGTTTCGTTTACAGTTATTACTTAGCTCTAATAGGTATAACGTTATCAAGAATTTAGGCATGTTTTTGTTTTAAAGCGTCTAAGATCAGAGAAATAATGACATCTTAATTGTTGTTCTTGCTTGTTTGGATGGCAGATGTTTTTTTTTTTTCCCCTGATAAATTATTTGTTTTACTTGTAATGTAAATGTTTATGCTCATTCCCCTTCAAATGGGCCGATGGCCTTACTGAATAAAATTCTGAAGTCTGAAGTCTGAAGTCTTCCGAAAGTTGGTGATGGGATTTTGACGTGTGTGCGAGATGTTATGCGTGCGTTCACACACGAAACCTCGGTTTATAGTCTCATTCGGACTGTATGGGAAATTGAGTCAG
This sequence comes from Conus betulinus, assembly GCA_016801955.1. NCBI lineage: Eukaryota > Metazoa > Mollusca > Gastropoda > Neogastropoda > Conidae > Conus > Conus betulinus. The sequence continues at coordinate 252,048 of JADBJO010001473.1, read as the reverse complement.
AACCAATGTGAACTCCGAGGGAAAAATCCTCCTGTACCGAAACGACACGGCGGAGATTCGAACCCGCAACCCCGGGATCACCAAGATTACGAGTCCGGCGCTCTACCACTGAGCCATTCCAACCCCGCCAAAGGAGACAAAAAAGTGACAGCGCATTCACGATCTGGGTGGCGAGCGCGTTCAGTAATACTGATGGGGGATATATTGCATGTCACATTACCGCATCAGCAATTAATAAAGAAAAAAAAAAGTCGGAGGACACGAAATCTCATGACATAAAATGCAGTTCCTCACAAAGTAAGCGCGTGCGTGCGCAATAAAGATCGTTTTGCGTGGTAGATTTTCTCGAGAGCCGTCGTGACAAGCGAATAAAGCCAGTGTAGAGATGGAGCATGCCTTTCAGGGCTCACGTGTGAATATTACACAGATCGCAGGAATAACGGGAAGGGGAGATAAAGGGCGAAAGGTATGTCAGGCACCTGGGAAGAGTGGAAGCAGGAAGCGTTTGTGTGTGTGTGTGTGTGTGTGTGTGTGTGTGTGTGTGTGTGTGTGTGTGTGTGTGTGTGCGTGCGTGCGTGCGTGCGTGCGTGCGCGTGCGCGCGCGCGCGCAGATTTTGTTTGTACGGCCAAAATTGCATTCAAACTGTTGTGCGGATGTTCCATACAGTTTAGTCTTAGTTCGAGAGTAAGTGGAAATGTATAAGACAATCAGCTGCAGACTCAATACGATAAAGGTTTTTTCTCACCTGCATCAGTTGACTGGAACCAGCATTCCCCGCACATTTGATCTAAGTGAGAACATGACGGAACTCGGGACGGAATGTCCAGGGAATTACACGGTATCTGTTATGGCTGTACATTGTACGTGTTCAAGATCATGATGAAGATACAAAGCGTATTGTGAAAGACCAGCCGCCTTGGCGAAGTGGTTTGCGTCGCGGACTCCCGGCTGGGAGGTCGTGGATTCGATTTCCCATCAGAGTCATGTGGATTTTTCTGCTCCGTCTGGCTCCTGCCAAGTGTTGAGTTTGCTACGGGCTCGGTTGGGAAGACTTGGATCACACAGTCGAGTTTCATCCACGTAAAGGATGCGTCTCCGAGAGTGTCGCTCAAATTTCCTGACCAACACTGCAGGTGTCTGTAAGTCTCGGGCCTGGTTGACGCCGGGATTAAAGCCCTGTCATGCAGTCTCAGTCCAGAATGGACATCCGTAGCAT
>JADBJO010001473.1:240831-245831 GCA_016801955.1 Conus betulinus | reverse complement strand
CTGTGTGGCTTTGAGCTGGCCAGCTAGTGATGGCAGAAACAGCAGTGGTTTGTCGTTATGCAGTTTATACTGTTGTCCACAGTGAAAAGAAAGAAAAATGAGATGGTGTGGTCATGTATCAAGATCAACTGACTTGCCAAACCCAGTCCACAAGGAACAGTGCGTGCGAGGAGGTAGAAGGAGAAGAAGAAGACACAGAGATAGAGATGGGAGGACAACATCAGTGCATGGACTGGCCTCACACTCAGCAACTGCCTCAGAGCGTCTGAGAACCGGGAGGAGTGGAGGAAGCTGGTTGCGAAGTCTTCTGTGGCGCTCCAACGGTCTTCAAGTCTCCGGGATATCAGAAGAAAAGACTGTACTTGATGATTACTCTTATTATCACATTCACCCTGGCTGCACTGGAGACTTCCTTTCATACCACCACGCTGAAGCTGCCTACAGGCGTCAGCTTTGTTGTTCTTTAGTTCTTTGACATGGTTTTCAGGTCAGTGTTGTCAACACCAGCTGTACAGAGGCTCTCTGTTTCCCAGTGCTGTGTTTTGTACAGTTAGTGTCTTCAGCTTTTTTGTCACTCCGTCACCTTGGAAGCCAGAATCATCGTGTTTTAAGTGAAATAAAAGAAAACTGCTGAAGGTTAAAACAGCAAACGGGCATGGCCTTATTTCAGGATCTGTGGATCTTACGGTAGTAGTGGCTTCCTTCGGGGCAGATGTCGACGATCGATGCTGACTTTGTCATAAATTTTTGGAATCTTTAGCACTGACATGGCTAAAGGCCATACAGTTGTCTGCCATAGGAGCGGCGATACACTGTGCTACCGCCATGCCCGTGACTAGTCAGGACCAGCACATCCCACTTCGGCTTGGCTTTATTTAACAGTGAACGCTCTCCTAGACTAGTTGCTTTACTGGGCTGAGTCCAGTCTGCCCGGCTATTTATCCATAGCTGGAGATGGTTTGTTCACTGGAGTGAACTTTCCCAGGGCTAGGACTCATAGCGCAGCTCTTGATCACTTGATGCTCCTGTCATTGGATATATGGGGTATTTCAGTGGAGAGAACAGTGCCACCTGTCACAGGACATTATGGCGTATTTCAGTGGAGATAACAGTGTCACCTGTCACAGGCATTATGGGGTATTTCAGTGGAGATAACAGTGCCACCTGTCACAGGACATTATGGGGTATTTCAGTGGAGATAACAGTGCCACCTGTCACAGGACATTGTGGGGTATTTCAGTGGAGATGACAGTGCCACCTGTCTTAGGACATTATGGGGCATTTCAGTGGAGATGACAGTGCCACCTGTTATTCCCCGCCCCGTCCTGCTAGGAACATCGCCAGTTGGTCCGGGGGACTGCTTAGTGGACCAGGCAAGCCTGACTGTAATGGCAGCTAGCCCTCATGTCTGGGGGCATCCCCCTATCCGCCATCAGGGGACCCGCCTGGTCAGGGATGGCGGTCCCTGCTCCTGGATAGGCCATATCAGTTTGACCCACACTAGCACGGAGCCTTTGGTGTTTGATGACGTGATTAGAGGAGTGCCCTAATTATGCTGTGAACTTTGATGTTTGATGACGTGATTAGAGGAGTGCCCTAATTATGATGTGAAATTTGATGTTTGATGTTTGATGAAATTTGATTACTTGATTAGAGGAGTGCCCTAATTATGCTGTGAACTTTGATGTTTGATGACGTGATTAGAGGAGTGCCATAATTATGCTGTGAACTTTGATGTTTGATGACGTGATTAGAGGAGTGCCCTAATTATGCTGTGAACTTTGATGTTTGATGACGTGATTAGAGGAGTGCCCTAATTATGCTGTGAACTTTGATATTTGATGACGTGATTAGAGGGGTGCCCTAATTATGCTGTGAACTTTGATGTTTGATGACGTGATTAGAGGAGTGCCATAATTATGCTGTGAACTTTGATGTTTAATGACGTGATTAGAGGAGTGCCCTAATTATGCTGTGAACTTTGAACTTTGATGTTTGATGACGTGATTAGAGGAGTGCCATAATTATGCTGTGAACTTTGATGTTTGATGACGTGATTAGAGGGGTTTCCTGGGCTGTGAACTTTCGCGGGGTGAACAGTCTGTGTAAATGCAGTCAAGTAGCCGTTGGTGTGCCGCGTCTTCAAGAACGTTTTGAGCATTCATAATGCCAGGAACGTTTTGAACACTGACATTGTCAGGAACGCTTTGAACAATTGTATTGTCAGGAACGTTTGGACATTGATATTGTCAGGAACGTTTTGAACATTTGTAGTATCAGGAACGTTTTGAACATTTGTGTTGTCAGGAACGTTTTGAACATTTGTGTTGTCAGAAACGTTTTCATGTAGTTGGCGGTTTGAATGAAGATGAAAAACAGGTTTCGTGATAAGCAGTTGAAGTTTTGCGTCACATTTTTTCTTTTTGCCACCTATAACAAAAACAGCCCGGTGTGAAAGTTGAGGTGGGAGAGGCAGTTGTAACTGCACGTGAGAGCGCGCTGATAGTGCCATTGAGGAAAAGCGGAGAGATGGAGAGAGACAGAGACAATGGCTGATGAGGCTCCGGTAACTCCCTGCCATTCTTTGTGCTTGCCTCCAGCCGTCTTCTCACTGTGTGTGCGTGCTGCTCAGCCCAGGAGCTTTGTTCTTACGCAATTAAACCCCCGCCCTTTCGCCCCTCCTTGTAACCTTTAACCTTTCCCAAGGTTAAGAAAAAAAAAGCGTTCCATTGGCATTGTCGTGTTGCCATAGGCACCAGGTGGAAGATGTTTGTTTTCCGCGCTGTGTGTTGGATGAAGAATGTTTCCGTTCTCGTTTGGTTCCTAGTTTGGTTCCTGGTTTCTATCCCCTCTCGCTGAATATGTGTGTGTGTGTGTGTGTGTGTGTGTGTGTGTGTGTGTGTGTGTGTGTGTGTGTGTGTGTGTGTGTGTGTGTGGGCGTATGTGTGTGTGTGTTTTGTGTGTGTGTGTGTGTGTGTGTGTGTGTTGTGTGTGTGTGTGTGTGTGTGTGTGTGTGTGTGTGTGTGTGTGTGTGTGTGTGTGTGTGTGTGTGTGTGTAACGAGACAACACGAAATGAGTCATAACCATTCTGTTTACTTTGAACACCATCCCCTCACCCCCCTCACCCCCCCCCCCCCCCCCCCCCCCACACACACACACACACACACACGCCTTATCGTCACCTGGCAGAAAAAATATCACTGGCTGGTCCTCCAGAAACAACACGCTTGTACAACAACCCTACAGCCTCACCGATTCTTCCCAGCCTCTCCTCGTCTCTCTTTCTTTCTTTCTCTTCTCTTCTTCTTTCTTTCTTTTCATTCATTCATTCTTTCTTTCTTTTCTCTTCTTTTCTTTCATTCATTCTTTCTTTTTTTTGTTTTTCTTTCATTCATTCTTTCTTTCTTCATTCTTTTTCTTTCTTTTTTCTTTTTTTTTCTTTTTTCTTTCTTTTTTTTTTTTTTCTTTTTTTTTTAATTTAATGAAATCATTCTTCTCTTTTCTTTTTCTTTTTTCTTTTCTTTTTCTTTCATTCTTTTTTTTTTCTTTCTTTTTTCTTTTTTTTTTTTCTTTTTTTTTTTTTTTTTTTTTTTTTTTCTTTTCTTTTTTTTCTTTTTCTTTTTTTTTTTTTTTTCTTTCTTTTTTTTTCTTTTTTTTTTTTTCTTTTTTTTTTTTCTTTTTTTTTTTTTTTTCTTTTTTTTTTTTTTTTTTTTCTTTTGTTTTTTCGTTTTTTTTTTTTTTTCTTTTTTTTTTTTTTTTCCTTGAGAATTTCTGTTCAAGATCTACAATGAACAGGACTCAGTGTCATGATCAGGTTCCCTAAAGCTAGACACCCACAGTCAGTAACATCTGCCAGGACAGTGTTGTCTGGGTCCTCTGGATGGTTGGTTTGCAAGATGGCACAAACACAGCAGAACTGATTTAGCTGTGGTGGAAATCTGCGATCTGCCCCCGTTCCAACTGAGAATCAAGGTTCTTTTTTTGTCAGGTTCAGTAGACGATAGAATGGAGGTCAACACATCCATACCAGTACCGTGTTATGAATGGCGACGATGATTTTGTTAGCTTCTTTTTGTTGTTGTTGTTATCTATTCCATCGACCTTTGATTTAAAACAGAGGCTTACCACGTGTGATTTCAATAAAAATGATGATACCCTCGTAACTGTGAGAGGTGTGATCATAATCTGTCATTTTCATTATGTTTGCTATTAAAATTTAAAACAGTAACTGTATCTTTTTGTTTCTCTCTTAATATGTACATCTGGGTAATAAATGATGTGATCGTCCATCAACATGCTGGGTGTCGAGATAAACATTTACTTGTAACCAAATTCAATGGTTTTGAACTTACTCGTCACACGCATCTTTTGGTTCAAGAGATGGTTTGATGTTATATATGATGCACTGGTTTTGTGAAGTAAAAAAAAAAACAACAAACAAACAAATACGCATACTATATTGCGTTTGTGCATTTCATTTCATTCCTTTTTCCCTGGAAGTGCATATTGAGAATGGTGACTAACATGAGACATCAGACCAGTTGCACACTTCTCACAGATCTGCAATATTCAACATTCCTTAGGCAATGATTTGGCACAGAATGGAAGTGAAGAAAATAGGATTTTCAATGTATACTAAGGAAACAGGAGGAGGGGGGGAGGGGGGGGGGGGGGGGGGGGGGGGGGGGGGGGGGGGGGGGGGGGGGGGGGGGGGGGGAGGGAGAATGGGATGGTGGAGGGAAAGGGGGTGGTGGAAAAATTCGTTCTAGAATTTTTTTTTCAACAAGTTGAAGGGCTCACAGTTTTTGAAATGCACGACATGAAAAACAAACAAACAAAAAAACAAAAACAAAAACAAACAAGCCAGCTAGAAATGATTATTAATTATTGGCTCAAATGCCTTTAATCTCCAGACAGGGAGTGGAACAAGCATTAGAATCTGTCCCACTTAAAACACATAACTTTCAAATTCAGACTTGCGTTTAAAGGGAAGAGGTAC
>JADBJO010001473.1:235831-238331 GCA_016801955.1 Conus betulinus | reverse complement strand
TTCCATTTCTTACATGAGAAAGAACTTTAAAATACCCGTTGATGTAGTGGACTGGGAGGGGGAGGGGGGGGGGGAGGGGGGAGATGGAGAGACTGAGCACTTTTCATATCCCATTTTGTGAAATGAAATCTTTTTAAAGGAACGTTTAAAGGTTACATAGCTGGTTCCGAGAGTCTTGAAGACCGTTTGGGGCAGCCACAGAGGACTTGGCAACCCGCTTCCCCCGCTCCTCCCGGTTCTCAGATGCTCGTCTGCAGTTTGCTGAGTGTGAGGCCAGTGCAATGCACTGATGTTGTTCCTCCCATCTCTCTCTCTCTCTGTCTTCTTCTTCCTCTCTTTCTGCCTCCTCGCACTGTTCCTTGTGGAACGGTGTGGGCAAGTCCGGTTGAAACTGATACATGACCGTGACCACCCAATCTCATTGTCCTGGCTGGTTATCAGTTTCAAAAAACAGGGGCAGTGTGTTCCAGTAGGATCCTCCACTATACGTACAGCCGGATTTATAGAGGTCTGTTCTTGGGACAGGAACTGATACCTTATGAAACGAGAAGGGAGAGAGAGAGAGAGAGAGAGAGAGAGAGAGAGAGAGGAGGAGAGGGAGAGAGAGAGGAGAGAGAGAGAGAGAGAGAGAGAGAGGAGAGAGAGAGAGAGAGACGATATGGATACGGATACGGAAAGTTTATTCAATAATAGGCCATTGCCCCGATTGAAGGGGGTGCAGCAAAAAATCGTACCAAAGGAATATAATACAATATAACTGATCAAAACTGATACACTAAGAAACACACACAGAACGTATCTTAAACGCTTTATATTGATAAATGGACAGATTTTTAGTTGTTCTTTCGTTATTTGATGCTAGGAGTAATCCAAGACGAAACAGAGTCGGATATTTGTAGTACTTTAGATGTAGATACCTTACTCTTAAATCCTTTAGAATGGGACAGCACAAAACAAAATGCATCTCATCTTCTGTCGCTTGTTTGCACAATGGACAAATTAAATCAACAGGTGAGTGTTGTTTGTAACGAAACTTATGGACGAGTCTAACTTTTGTTCATAATGACAGAGAGAGAGAGAGAGAGAGAGAGAGAGAGGAGAGAGAGAGAGAGAGAGAGAGAGAGAGAGAGAGAGAGATGAGAGAAGGAATGACCAACAATGTCCAATACCTTTATACTATGCACACACAGAGAGAGAGAGAGAGAGAGAGAGGGAGAGAGAGAGGAGGGAGAGAGAGAGAGAGAGAGACAGACAGACAGACAGACAGACAGACAGACAGAGAGGAATAAATAACAATGTCCAATACCTTATACTATGCAAGAGAGAGAGAGAGAGAGAGAGAGAGAGAGAGAGAGAGAGAGAGAGAGAGAGAGAGAGAGAGCAGACACTAGACACACATCTGTACAAAGCACACAGATGAAGTCACAGGCTCTTGTCTCAGCCTTCCAATCAGTCCTACCTACATACTCCACACGTGACACGAGCCATGAAGGAAAACAAACAAACAAACAGACAAAAAAAACAAAAAGCCAGATTTCCTGAAGTATCATGATTGACATTTACCAAACTAACACAGATCAGAAATGAAGGCAACACGACAACAAAAAGAAAAGAAGGAAAGAGAGACGAGAATGGAAGAGAAGAAATCGACGTGTGCATTGACAACTAAAAATAATCCTGAGAAGGAGAGAGAGAGAGGAGGGAGGAGAGACAGACAGAGAGAGAGAGAGAGACAGAGAGAGACACAGAGAGAGACAAAGAGAGAGAGAGAGAGAGAGAGGAGAGAGAGAGAGAAGAGAGAGAGAGAAGGGGGGGTGGGGGGGACCAGCCAGTCACCTACATAGACAGGAAGACAGATATATCCAAAATAAAAAAGACAGCAACGCAGACACAGACATGCAGCCAGAGAAGAAGAAGAAGAAGAAGAAGAAGACAGACATTCAGGATGACAGACTCACAGACAAAAAGACACACACGCACATAGGCAAACGAGCTGACAAACAGAGAGAGAGAGAGAGAGAGAGAGAGAGAGAGAGAGAGAGAGAGAGAGAGAGAGAGAGCAGAAGGGCACACATAGGCACACAGGCAAACATATAGACAGATTTCACAGACAGAAAGAGACACCGTCAAGAAGACAGGCATACAGACAGCAGACAGACAGACAGACAGACAGACAGAATGTGAAGCCAGACACAGGAAAAGAGACCCACAAACAGACTAGCAAGAAGAACAGATGTCAACGAACAAGTGGAAGACAGACACACCAAGAGACAAAGAGAGAGGCATACATACAAAAAAAAAGATCAGACACGCACACAGTCAAATGGGCAGAAAGACCGACACACAAACAGACAGACAGATAAACAGACAGACAGAGAAACGCACGCACGCACGCGCGCACGCATGCATGCACACACATACACACACATACACACACACACACCACCACACACACAGACACACACACCAAAGCAAAAAAAACAGACTGAAGGGGAGATTC
>JADBJO010001473.1:218331-223331 GCA_016801955.1 Conus betulinus | reverse complement strand
CATTAACCATATTTTAAACAAATGTTAGCGAACCGCCAACCCCCCCCCCTCCCCCCCCAAAAAAAAAAAAACAAACAAACCCAAACAAACAACAACAACAAAAAACAACCTGGACAAACGAATCTCTAGACAAAACGACGCGTTTCGACCTCTTAGGTCTTCTTCAGGCAAGATACAAAACAAATAGGACAATAAAAAACGAACGAGCATCATTTATCTTCAGTCACTTCAGCGCAAGATAGGCGTTGAATCTAACCATGTCATTATCATCATAGGTCACAGACCACTAACCATGTCATTGTCATGGGTCACAGACCCACAGACCATCAGCTACCATGTCATCTTCAGCTGATGTAGAAATCAGCTTTTTTCTAAAGACGGTTTACTGACACACTTTTAAACTTGGTCAGTTCTGAGCGGGTTCTGTCACTTTGTGTGTGTGTGTGTGTGTGTGTGTGTGTGTGTGTGTGTGTGTGTGTGCGTGCGTGCGTGCGTGCGTGCGTGCGTGCGTGCGTGCGCGCGCGCGCGCGTGTGTGTGTGTGTGTGTGTGGGGGTGTGGGTGGGGGGGGTGCGTGCGTGCGTGCGTGCGTGCGTGTGTGTGTGTGTGTGTGAGTGTGAGTGTGTGTGTGTGTGTGTGTGTGTGTGTGTGTGTGTGTGTGTGTTGTGTGTGCTTTTCCTTCTGTATCATCTTGCACGCCTCGTTCGTGCCATATCTCCCACTACACTCACTTGAACCCCCCCCCCCCCCCCCCCCCCCCCCGTCCCCGCCCCCTCCCGCCCTACCCGCTCTTGTTAGCAGTCATACCTCAGTAACCAGGTGCGCGCCACAGCAGTCTCAGGACCTCAGTCCTCAGGGAGCAGAACTAGAAGCTACGAGGCAGCCCTCCCATAGGAGACACAGCACAGCTGCCGATCTCGTGGGCAGTGTTCAGAGTAGCCTGTTCTGATCAAGCATATGTCAGAATATCAGCCACTAAGATCCATCAGAGAAGAACTCAGTCTTCTCCAACAGAGGACTACTGCAGTCCTGCAGTGGATCCCTTCTCACTGTGGCATTGGAGGTCTCCTCCAACAGAGGACTACTGTAGTCCTGCAGTGGATCCGTTCCGTCTCACTGTGGCATTGGAGGGAATGAGGAGGCAGACCGCCGGCCCAAGATCGGCAGGAACAAGTCACAGCATCCTATGTCCTACAATGAAGCTGCAACCATCCAGAGGAACAACTTCAGAAGAGCGTGGCGCCAACGTCTGGACATCGGAACTGAAGAGCACAGCATCCACCAACTCGACAGAGCAGCTCAAGTCACCACCTTCAGGCTGCGAACAGGACACTGCCAGCTCCTCTCCCATCTCTCACGTCTCAAACTCTCTCATACTGACCCGTGCCCTTGTGGCACAGGCTCCCCCCCCCCCCCCACACACACACATCTTACAGTCCTGCCCCCTCCTTTGAAGCCTGGAGACGCCAGACGTGCCCCAGTCCGATAGAGGTCCAGGAGAAGCTGTGGGGACCGGTGGGGTCTCTGCGGCGGACTGTGGACTTCGCCTTACTAAGTGGATTGAGGATTTAGCAGGGCCGGGAACGCGCGAAAGAAAGAAAGAAAGAAAGAAAGAAGAAGTTGCATTTAACAGATTTCTTCAGTTTGTTTATAGTAAAGGTCCAGAAATCCGATGTTTCAGAGCCTGCTGAGTTGTTGACCGAATGCAGTGTTGGTGCTGATTGTTGACCGAATGCAGTGTTGGTGCTGCTGATTGTTGACCGAATGCAGTGTTGGTGCTGATTGTTGACCGAATGCAGTGTTGCTGCTGATTGTTTACAGCATGCAGTGTTGGTGCTGATTGTTGACAGAATGCAGTGTTGGTGCTGATTGTTGACAGAATGCAGTGTTGGTGCTGATTGTTGACAGAATGCAGTGTTGGTGCTGATTGTTGACTGAATGCAGTGTTGGTGCTGATTGTTGACCGAATGCAGTGTTGGTGCTGATTGTTGACAGAATGCAGTGTTGGTGCTGATTGTTGACAGAATGCAGTGTTGGTGCTGATTGTTGACCGAATGCAGTGTTGGTGCTGATTGTTGACAGAATGCAGTGTTGGTGCTGATTGTTGATAGAATGCAGTGTTGGTGCTGACCTGGGCCGGTGCATTACCGCTGTGAAGACGTTCACAGTGTCAAAGGAAGCGGGCCAACCAACCATCTGGAGACTTCCTCCATACGCCCATATTGATCTTGTTGGCATGGCAACCCATTCTCTCTTCAACCTCTCGGGGGGATTTCACACTGGAACTGAAATCATCAAAAACTGTCTGTGTGTGTGTGTGTGTGTGTGTGTGTGTGTGTGTGTGTGTGTGTGTGTGCGTGCGTGCGTGCGTGCGTGCGTGCGTGTTTGTATGTATGTGTTAATGTGTATGTTTGTGTACATGTGTGCGCGCAAGAAGCACACACACACACACACACACACACACACACACACACACACACACAGAGAGAGAGAGAGAGAGAGAGAGAGAGAGAGAGAGAGAGAGAGGAGAGAGAGAGAGAGACAGAGACAGAGACAGAGAGACAGAGAGAGAGCGAGAGCGAAAGAGAGAGAGAGAGAGAGAGAGGCAGAGAGAGAGAGAGAGAGAGACACAGAGAGAGAGAGAGAGAGAGAGAGAGAGAGAGAGAGAGAGAGAGAGAGAGAGAGAGAGAGAGAGAGAGAGAGAGAGAGAGGTTGTCAACGTTGTCCCCTGATGCGGGGCATCATAACATCTGTTTACTGCCGCCAAGTCGTACGTCATAATGTCGGGACCTGATGAATATTCATGCTAATCCACATGGAGGCTGTAAGCCTCGTTATGAACAGTGGCTAATGGTCTCCATGAACCGTGTTCTGAATCGGCAAACTCGTTCAGACTTTCACATCTGTCGGTGTGTCTGTCCTCTGTCTGTCCATGTGTCTGTCTGCCTGTTTGTTCGCGAGTTTCACCTGTCGCCATGTACAAAACAACAGCAAGAACAACGCATCTCTCTACTTTGTCAAAACAGGCAGAAATTGTTTCCCCTTTTTCAAACATTCAGTTGATTTTACAGTCCAAACACATTATCAGAGAGAAGATCTTTTTATTTTTCATTTTATGTTTTTCTTTCTTTCTTTCTTCTGGGTTTGTTTGCTGTCCCATCTTCTGTGCCACCTCAAGGGCATTGCACCCTCACCACTCATTCTGATTCTGACCCCCCCCCCCCCCCCCCCCCCCCCCCCCCCCCCCGTCCCAAGCTACAGCCGGGCCCGGCCTGCCACAGCCCCTGCACCGGCAATCCACAGGGAGCAGTCAATGTCAAGTCGTCAAGAGGAAACCCACCGGAGAAGACACTCCACTGCTGCCGAGTCACTTCGGTGGTGTTCAGTGGCGCCTGTTCTGATCCAACATACGCAGGACACCACCTACTAAGCCCCCTACTGACGACAATAATTGCTTAATCGCAGAGCCGGCGTGAGTGAGCTGTCCCTCTGGAGGCGCCACCACGTCCATTCCAGCGACAGCCCGCATGGACTTGCCGATACCGGTGACCCTGACGGAACCAAACCAAGGCCACAGGCGTGGAGAGGACATCGAAACTGAGGTCATCATGATGAGAACAGAACATGACGGGCACAGGATTGGAAACTTTTTTTTTTTTTTTTTCAATGCTGATCAATGAGAATGAGGATGATGAAGATGACGCTACGGATTTCGATTCCGGTCCGATACTGCATGACAGGGCTGTACTCTACGCTTCCTTTCATGATATATCCCGGCGTCATTTTATTATCAGCTAGATAAGAAATTAGTACAGATATTTTGCAGTGATGTGACCACGATACTTCTGGGACAAAACGTGGAAGAGGGACAAAGGAAACTGGAATCATTCGGACCGTGACAATGCTAAAAACACCAGTACTTTCTGGGGGACACACTAACCAAGCTTGTGTTGATCGACGCTGCAAACAGACGGCAAAGGTCAGATCTGGAGAACAGTCACATGGAAACATTTTTACATCTGCCAGTCACGTTTCTGAAATAAACATGTCCACTCTGTTGATGTGGGGAACATTTTTACATCTGCCAGTCACGTTTCTGAAATAAACATCCCCACTCTGTTGATACAGAAACATTTTTACACCTGCCAGTAACGTTTCTGAAATAAACGTCTTCACTCTTTTGATGCAGCTGCTGTGGGCGGAATCGGCCGATTCCACTGACGATGGGAATAAAGAAAGATCATTAGTCTACGAACAGACTGATTCCACTGACGGTGGGAATAAGAAAGATCTTTGGTCTATGGGGCTTGACATTGATCAAGTTACTGCCGACAACAACATGTAGGCAAATGGGTGAAATGCTACCGCTTCAACTTGAAAGGAGAAACTGAGTAGACAATGAACAAAAAAGTTGTCTTTTTTGTTTGTTTGCTTGTTTTTTTTTTGTTTTTTTTTTTTTTTTTTTTTTTTTTTTACTGACAGCCGATTTTGGATCACTTGGATCGGCCATGGAGTGGCACGTTACATGTGATCTCATGTGTGATGTGAAATGTCATGTTGCATGTGACTTTCGGTGGGATACTGAGGGGGTCTCTCAATGTACGTAGTTCTCCTGCTATGTGATTTCATGTGTGATGTGAAATGTCATGTTGCATGTGACTTTCGGTGGGATACTGAGGGGTCTCTCAATATAAGTAGTTCTGCTATCTGGAAGTTCTGTGCTAGTCAGTTCTTCTATTCTGTCTCTCTCTTTGTCTGTGTCTTTGTTGATTTCTTGTTTTGCCTACTATCTTTCTGCATCATCAGTCCCAGTCTCCTGTCGTAGTTCTGGAAACGGTTCTGTACTTTTCAAGCAAAAATCATATTAAAAAAATCTTTAAAAGAACTCCGCCTAGGAGCATGGACGAACGAATCACACGACAAAACACGACGCGTTTCGACCTCTGGGGTCTTCTTCAGGCAAGACAAACAACACCCAGGACAACGAACATGAAGAACGAGC
>JADBJO010001473.1:200831-205831 GCA_016801955.1 Conus betulinus | reverse complement strand
GAAACAGGGAAACAGACAACACAATCACTGTTATGGGAAAGAGAGACACAGGTAGACAACACACATCACTATTATGGGAAACAGGGGACACAAGTAGACAACGCAATCACTGTTATGGGAAACAGGGACACAGTCAGACAACACAATCACTGTTATGGGAAACAGGGACAACAGACAACACAATCACTGTTGTAGGAAACAGTGGCACAGTCAGAAACACGATCACAGTTATGGGAAACAGGGGCACAGTGACACAACACAATTCCTGTTATGATAAACAGGGGCACAGTGACCAACACAATTCCTGTTTATGATAAACAGGGGACAGTGACACAACACAATTCCTGTTATGGGAGATAGTGGCACAGTGAAACAACACAATCTCTGTTATGATAAACAGGGGCACAGTCAGACAACACACAATTCCTGTTATGATAAACAGGGGCACAGTCAGACAACGCAATCACTGTTATGATAAACAGAGGCACAGTAAAACAACACAATCACTGTTATGATAAACAGGGGCACAGTGACACAACACAATTCCTGTTATGATAAACAGGGGCACAGTCAGACAACGCAATCACTGTTATGATACACAGGGGCACAGTGACACAACACAATTACTGTTATGATAAACAGGGGCACAGTAAACACAACACAATCACTGTTATGATAAACAGGGGCACAGTCAGACAACACAATCACTGTTATGATAAACAGGGGGCACAGTGACACAACACACAATCCCTGTTATGATAAACAGGGGCACAGTCAGACAACACGATCACAGTTATGGGAAACAGGGACACAGTCAGACAACACGATCACAGTTATGGGAAACAGGGACACAGTCAGACAACACAATCACTGTTATGGGAAACAGGGACACAGTCAGACAACACGATCACAGTTTATGGGAAACAGGGACACAGTCAGACAACACGATCACAGTTATGGGAAAACAGGGACACAGACAACACAATTTACTGTTATGGGAAACAGGGACACACAATCAGTCAGACACAGGGACACAGACAACACAATCACTGTTATGGGAAACAGGGGGCACAGACAACACAATCACTATTATGGGAAACAGAGACACAGACAACACAATCACTGTTGTAGGACACAGGGACACAGACAATACAAATCACTGTTATGGGAAACAGGGAACAGAGAGACAACACAATCACTGTTATGGGAAAGAGAGACACAGGTAGACAACACAATCACTGTTATGGGAAACAGGGACACAGGTAGACAACGCAATCACTGTTGTAGGAAACAGTGGCACAGTCAGACAACACAATCACTGTTATGGGAAACAGGGACACAGTCAGGCAACACAATCACTGTTATGGGAAACAGGGACACAGTCAGACAATACAATCACTGTTATGTGCAACAGTTGCATCCATGGAGGCAAAGTGGTGGTGGTATTGAAGACTGTCTTGTTGTCTTTGCTGCTACTGTTGTTGTTGTTGCTTGTTGTTGTTGTTGTTGTTGTTCTGTTTCTTCTTCTCTTCTTCGTCTTCTTCTGTTATACTGTTATAAGAAAACAAGTAATACTTTTGATTGAACCCCCCCATCCCCCTCCCCCCCCCCCCCCCCCCCCAGAATGACCCCCCCCCATCCCCCCCCTTAAAAAAAAAAAAATACCCCGAAACTCAATATTCCCTCCCCAAAGCAATCAACCAACCAAACAACCCCAAAAAACCAAACCAAAAAGAAGAAAATACCCCTAAACCCCTATATTCCCTTCCCAAAGCAGATCAACCAACCAACCAAACGAAACCAAAACCAAAACCCAACCCAACCAACCCAACCCAACCCAAACTAGTCAACCCACCCCACCCAACCCAAACCCAACCAATCCAACTCGCTCAGCCCCGTCTCCCACTCTCTCCTCCACTCTCTGTCCTCTCCCCTTCTTCTCTCTCTCTCCCTCTCTCTCTCCTCTCTCTCCTCTCCTGGTCTCTCCTCTCCCTCTCTAGCGGTACACATAACTCATGTTATACACACCCACATCGCACACATACAACAACCCCCATAGCGCACACATCACACACATACATAACGCACGACATACATACATGCATACATACATACAGACAGAACAAACAGACAGACAGACAGACAGAAACACAGACACACCACAGACACAAAACGGCACATATACACGTACGCACCACACACACAGTCACCACACAACACACACCACACATAACACAAACACACTACACCACACACCACCCACACACACACACATACCCTAACACATACCCCCCCCCCCACAACAACACCACCACACATCACACAGGCGCGCGGCGCACGTTAACGCACGCACACAACAACCAGACACACACACACACAGCACNACGAACGAACGAATTTTATTTTTAAGAGGTAGTGGACTAAGCATGAATGCTTTTTTTTTTTACATCCAGCCCTCTGGAAGAGAGAGAGAGCGAGAGAGAGAGAGAGAGAGAGGAGAGAGAGAGAGAGAGAGAGAGAGGAGAGAACACAAAGCCTGCAGGCATGCACCACCTAACCATCAACACCAGTTTCACAACAGACTAAGCAAACTGTTGGACAGACTTCATAGCTTGCAGACTGGAGTTGCTGGAACCCTGGGGGGCAGTGTATGTACGGTGTCACTGCTGGTCACCTGTCAGACCTTGCAGACTGGATTGCTGGAACCCTGGGGGCAGTGTATGTACGGTGTCACTGGCTGGTCGACTGGATTGCTGGAACCCTGGGGGCAGTGTATGTACGGTGTCCACTGGCTGGTCACCTGGTCAGACCTTGCAGACTGGATTGCTGGAACCCTGGGGGCAGTGTACGGTGTCACGGCTGGTCACCTGGTCGACCTTGGATTGCTGGAACCCTGGGGGCAGTGTATGTACGGTGTCACTGGCTGGTCGCCTGGACTGGATTGAGACCTTGCAGACTGGATTGCTGGAACCCTGGGGGCAGTGTGATGTATGGACAGTCGTGTCACTGGCTGGTCACCTGGTCAGAGCTGACATGTAAACACACTGAAATAAGGGAGAGAGAGAGAGAGAGAGAGAGAGAGAAGAGAGAGAGAGAGAGAGAGAGATATAGAGAGACGATTGACAGAGACAGAGAGACAGAGAGAGACAAGAAAGAGTAAGAGATAGAGAGACTAGAGAGTAGAGAGTAGAAGAGTAGAGAGAGGAAGACGTACAGAGAGACAGAGAGAGAGAGAGAGAGAGAGACAGAGAGAGATACAGACCGAGACAGACAGAGAGAGAGAGAAGAGAGAGAGAGAGAGAGACAGAGACAGACAGAGAAAGAGACAGAGAGGAGAACAGAGAGCAGACAGAGAGAGAGAGAGAGAGAGAGAGAGAGAACGAGGTAAAGAGAGAGAGAGAGAGAGATAGAGAGACAGACAGACAGACAAGACAGAAGAGACAAGATAGATAGAGAGAGAGAGTAAGAGAGAGAGATACAGACAGAGAGACATACAGATAGAGACAGAGAGAGAGAGAGACATACAGAGAGAGAGAGAGAGACATACAGATAGAGAGAGAGACATACAGAGAGAGAGAGACAGACAGAGAGAGACAGACAGACAGAGAGAGAGATAGAGAGAGACAGAGAGAGACAGAGAAAGTGAGAGAACAGAAGAAGTAACGACTTTCTGGAACAAGAAAGGCGAAACAGGGCCACAAAGGGGAACAACCCCGTGGCCATCAGAAGGCAGAGATCATAAGGGGACAACTAGTGGACAGTGAGAAGGCAGAGATCATAAAGGGGGACTATAGGTGACAGTGATCATAAAGGCAAAGAGATCAAGAAGGGGAACAACCCGAGGACAATGAGAAGGCCAAGAGACCACAAAGGGGGACAACCATTGGACAGTAAGAACATAATATAAAATGAAGACTGAAAGATTACACGGCGTCACTGACCACAGCCTCCCCCCCCCCTCCCCCCCCCCCCCCCCCCCCCCCGTGTACTGTGGAGAGTACTGCTGCTTGGTGTTGTAGGGGTGGATGGATAGCTTTGATATCAGTGTCAAGTGAGAAGAAGGTTGGATCCAGTTGGGCAGCAAGATGGGATTCCTGCATAGGACACTCGAAGGCGTAACCTTCAAACTGAAGCCATGTGGAACCTGTATCTTCTGTCACGGTCCGTTTAGTGTTCCTGGTAATGAGAGCCATTTTGATTTTGCGCCGAACATGAGAAGATAAACGCTTTCTCGTTCTTGGTTTTCACTGTCCTAAATGCTATTTGTTTTTGCTTGCTGAAGAAGGACCCAAGAGGTCGAAATGCGTTGTGCTTTTTTGCTGTACTTTCTTTGTCTGTGTCCTGGGCGGCAACTAACTCCCTCTCTTTCCAACTTTTGGCTTCATTTTCCGCCCTCAGTCACTCCTTTTTGAAACTTTTTTTTTTTGCTCCTCCAAGATTCCGCAGAGAAACGCCCCAGTGGAAGAGGAGTCGCTCTGCTCTATAGGCAAGTAACTCCATATGTTTCCACGTCCGTTTCTCTTCACCACTTTCATTCTCTTGAAAATAAACCTTTTTAAAAAATCTCTCCAAGGCAGTCCTTCGTGGAGTGCGATGTTTGTGTGGATCTATCTATCTGTCTATCTGTCTGTGTCTGTCTGTCTATCTATGTATCTATGTATCTATCTATGTATCTATCTATCTATCTATCTATCTATCTATGTCTGTCTGTACTATGTTGTATGTATGTCTGTATCTGCTGACTCTGTTGCCTGTCTGTCTGCCAGTCTGCCTGTCCGCCCGTCTGCCTGTACGCCCGTGTTTGTATGTATGTTATATGTATGTAATTTGTGTATGTATGTATTATTGTGTTTTATGTATGCTTGTAAGTATCTGTCTACCTATCTATCTATCTATGAAATGCTTTCCATTCAAAACTTCTGCCTTTTTTTTTTTAAAATATGCTTTCCTCAAGGTATTCAATAGCAACGAATTCATCTGTTCGTGAGAGTCCGTTGTCA
>JADBJO010001473.1:180831-190831 GCA_016801955.1 Conus betulinus | reverse complement strand
CTCTCTCTCTCTCCACATCTCGCTCTCTTTGCTCTCTCTCTCCGTCTGTGTCTTTATCTGGGATAGGAAAAAGAGTAGATTTTCTCTCTTATGTCCAGTTTTCCAGTGCGGCTTCGAGATATGGTCTTAAAATCGAATAAAGGTTATATTGATGCAATTAAACACTGTCTGAATATAGATAACAGGACGTGAAGTGATATTGATGCAGTTACACACTGTCTGAATATAGATAACAGGACGTGAAGTGATCTGTATTATGGCAATGTGCTAAGTACCCGGTTTATCGATTTTTATGTTTGAAATGTATAACATACTTAATGAAATTAACTACAGTGAATGAACTCAGGATACCCGGAGCCCATTATATTCAGGATACCCGGAAAAGGGAGATGCTGCTTACGTTAGAGGCAATGATCAGACATGGATTTCTAATGTGTGACAGTCTTTAAATCATATGCTGTCTGATTTTTCGGGGGAACCAAGACATGAATTGCTATCAGGATTTTTGAGTTGTTTCAAACAAAGGATTACTGATTATGAGCGTCAGGATACCATGACCCCATAGATAATTTGTGGTGATAGATTTAATCGCAATATCCTCAAAATAAACTCCTTTACATGACGCGCAGTTTGAAATCATTACTGCGGTAAAATGAAACGTTTGTATTTTTTTTCGACAAAATCTAGATTTAGCGTACTTGATATCGCATCCTACTATTTTAGATACCAGTGCCGTTAACACCTCCTTCCCCCCTAAAAAAAAAAGCAAACACATTACATTCACCCACCCCACACACACACACACACACACACACACACACACACACTCTCTCTCTCGCCTCTCTCTCACACACACACACACACACACACACACACACACACACACACACACACAACAAACACACCTCTCTCTCTCTCTTCACACACACACACACACCACACACACACACACACACAGACACACACACACACACACACACACACACACACACACACACACACACAGATTATACACACCACGCGCGCGCGCACGCACTCACGCACACACGCACGACCCCCCTTCTCTATCTTCTCTCTCTCTCTCTCTCTCTCTGCGAGAGAGAAGATGGACACTTTATTTTGCGCTGCTCTCTGTGGTTTCAGATACTAGTCGCAACATCCTCAAATAAAACTTTTTCAAGCCAAATAAACAGCACAGCACAATGTCAGTTCGAGTAGACTGCCGTTCAATGGCCCAGTTGCTGCAGTTAGTGACACTTTCTTAGAGCGTGGGGTCACAAACTGGACTTCTAGCAATCCAAGACAGCAAATCTGTGCACAACAACACCACAACAAAAAACACACAACAAACACAAACAAAAACAACATTCCTCACGCAAAAGAAAATAATGTTCACTGAAGACGGTACGCGACAAACAAGACAGAAAAGACGGACACGCAAGAAAAGAGGGACAAATAAATTAAATAGTGCTACCAAAAACAAAACAAAAAAAAAATCGTAAGGCGGCAGGAAAATGAGGGGGGTCATGTGGGAAGGTAGTCAGAAAGAGAAAGAGGGCACAGAGGGTTAAAATAAAATTAAAAAAAATAAAGTCCACACTCTCTCTCTCAGAAGAAAAGAACACCCAAATCCTTCACACACACACACACACACACACACACACACACACACACACACAACACACACACACACACTCTCTCTCTCACACACACACACACACACACACACACACACACACACACACACACACACACACACACACACTCTCTCTCTCACACACACACACACACACACACACACACACACACACACACACACACACACACACACACACACACACACACTCTCTCTCTCTCTCTCTCTCTCTCTCTCACACACACACACACACACACACACACACGCACCTTACAATCAGCCACCTCCGCAAATCTGGAGCCGGGAAAAGAAAGGGGACAACACGGCAATACGGCAATCACCGGCCCTATTTGGGTGTCTACACCAGATCACCGAGAGATAGATTAGGTGAGGGAGACTATAGAGGAGAGAGGAGAGAGAGAGAGAGAGAGAGAGAGGGAGAGAGAGAGAGAGGAGAGAGGAGAGCGAGAGCGAGAAAGAGAGAGAGAGGGAGTGAGAGAGAGAGAGAGAGAGAGAGAGAGAGAGAGTGAGGGGGAGGGAGGGAGAGAGAGACGGAGAGAGAGAGGGAGTGAGAGAGAGAGAGAGCGAGAGAGAGGGAGAGAGAGAGAGTGAGAGAGAGAGAGAGACCGAGGGAGAGAGAGAGAGAGGGGAGGGAGAGGGGGAGGCGGGGGGGGGGGGGGGGGGAGAGTGTGGAAATGAACGAATCAGAGAGAGAGAGAAAGTCGGGGTCACCAAAAGGTCACAGGCTGTCTCTATGGCTGTCTGAATGGAAAGGACGGTGTGGGCAGCAAGGGAGAGAATGAAGCAAACACAAGTCTCAGCAAGTACAACCCATTCCAGCACACACCAACAAGCAACCACTTCCAGCAAACAGTCGGACACAAATACAACAGATCTGACAAAAACAGCTCCCACCTGTAATGTAAATCAATAATCCTTCTCAGTCTTCGCTCTCACTTGCGCTGGCAAAACCTCACAGCGGAGTGGGGGGGGGAGGGGGGGGGGGGGGGGGGAGGAAGAGGGGGGGGGGGGGGGGGGGGGGGTACACCCAAGAATGCTTCCGAACATGCTGTTCTTTGCATGAGACTATAAACCGAGGGTTCCGTGAGTGTGTGAACGCACGCATTACATTTTGCACACACCTCAAATCCCATCACCAACTTTCGGAAGAGAAGGTCAGTTTGACCGTTGGTATGGATGACACGTTACACATAGCATACACCCTGCGTAAGAGATGGAAAGAATGAAGGAAGTAAGGAAATTGAGTGAACGATATTGAACGATACTGACTGGATGACACGGGAAACGACTGAATGAAGCGCCATCTGGCAGCTCTTCAGTCGGCACTACCCAGATAGGCAGCCCGTTGTGTAAACGAGTGTGGATTGTAAAGCGCTAGAGCTTGGTCTCTAGCCGAGGATAGGCGCTATATAAAGTATTCATAATAATTATGATGATTACAACATCAACTGAACTCAACGCTCGACGCACAGAGGAGTTCACTGCTGCACTCTTCAAATGAGAATACTCCCACACAACAATAAACTATCTCCTTGAATGACTGCATGCTGACCCTGTGCATGTTACTGAATGATGACTGCATGCTGACCCTAGTCATGATGTTACTGAATGATGACTGCATTGTACATGATGTTACTGAATGATGACTGCATGTACATGATGTTACTGAATGATGACTGCATGTACATGATGTTACTGAATGATGACTGCATGCTGACCCTGGTCATGATGTTGCTGAATGATGACTGCATGCTGACCCAGTGCATGATGTTGCTGAATGATGACTGCATGTACCTGATGTTACTGAATGATGACTGCATGTACATGATGTTACTGAATGATGACTGCATGCTGACCCTGTGCATGATGTTACTGAATGATGACTGCATGTACTGATGTTACTGCTGACTGCATGTACATGATGTTACTGAATGATGACTGCATGCTGCTGACCCCTGTGCATGATGTTACTGAATGATGACTGCATGCTGACCCTGGTCATGATGTTACTGATTGATGACTGCATGCTGACCCCAGTGCACGATTTTACTGAATGATGACTGCATGCTGACCCTGTGCACGATGTTACTGAATGATGACTGCATGCTGACCCTGTGCACGATGTTACTGAATCATGACTGCCATGCTGACCCTGTGCACGATGTTACTGATATTGATAGGATCCTGATCCTGGCCACTGGGACTACTAGTGTGCCACCCCATCACACCTCCAGGGGAAACTTGGCAGAAGCTGTAACAAAACAAAAACAAAGTGTGTCAACTTCCATTGTACACTCGGCTTCTCCCTCCCTCTCTCTCTCTCTCTCTCTCCTCCTCCTCCCTCTCCTCCCTCTCTCTCTCTCTCTCTCTCTCTTTGTCAGTCAGGTTTTTTTTTTGACATGTGTAGTCCTGAGAATGTAAAACTATAATTGTAAATACGAACGGCATGGGAATAAAACTGGAACTGTGAAATATGAACAGTATGCTTTTTTTTCATGACTACATTTGTTTTACACTGTCTCCCCGTATGTATTATTTTGAGAAAACGTATTGACTACAGATGTTTTAGGGGGAAAAAAAGTCTCCTCTACCATAAAGGGTATGTTCTGAAAAAAAAAGTTCAACAACAGCAGCCAGCAGCAGCAACAACACCTAATTTGCCCAAACGGCAAACGTTCATGTTAAAGGGATGCACAAGTTCCTGCCAAGGGGAAGCAGGATGCTGCCCAGTAGGAAAAAGAAAAACTGCTTTATATCATGAGGATTTCCTTTCATTTTGGTAACGCCCTCTGTCGAGAAGAGTCAGTATGAACCATATTCCAAAGGGAAGTAATCATCCGAACTCCTTGATATGATTCCACCGAGAAGTCTATCATGATGTCTTTTTGTTTCACATTCATCTCCCAGCTGGTTAACAACGAAATTGTACCATGCAATTCTGACCAATCACATAAGGTGGGAGAGAGAAAAAAAGTCCCCACACACCAAAGCCAAACAACCGGAGAAAAAGACACACTTCAACTAATCATTTTCAATGACAAAAAAGAAATTGACCTTGTTTCTCCACACTAAGAAAAACAAAACAAAACTAAACTAAAGGGGACTCAGAAGGTACTTTTTACGTTGAAGTCCTCCTCCCCTCCCCCCCCCTCCCCTCAAGTCTTATGACAACTCCATCTTTTTGGCTTTGTATCACCACAAGGAGGGCACCTACTGGGAAATCTCTCACCACAAGGAGGCACACACTGGGAAATCTCTCACCACAAGGAGGGCACACACTGGGAAATCTCTCACCACAAGGAGGGCACACACTGAGAAATCTCTCACCACAAGGAGGGCACACACTGGGAAATCTCTCACCACAAGCAGGCACACACTGGGAAATCTCTCACCACAAGGAGGGCACACACTGGGAAATCTCTCACCACAAGGAGGGCACACACTGGGAAATCTCTCACCACAAGGAGGGCACACACTGGGAAATCTCTCACCACAAGGAGGGGCACACACTGGGAAATCTCTCACCACAAGGAGGGCACACACTGGGAAAATCTCTCACCACAAGGAGGGCACACACTGGGAAATCTCTCACCACAAGGAGGGCACACACTGGGAAATCTCTCACCACAAGGAGGGCACACACTGGGAAATCTCTCACCACAAGGAGGGCACATACAGGGAAAATCTCACACAACAGGGAGGGCACATACAGGGAATCTCTCACCACAAGGAGGGCACACACTGGAAATCTCTCACCACAAGGAGGGCACACACTGGGAAATCTCTCACCACAAGGAGGGGCACACACTGGGAAATCTCTCACCACAAGGAGGGCACACACTGAGAAATCTCTCACCACAAGGAGGGCACACACTGGGAAAATCTCTCACCACAAGGAGGGCACACACTGGGAAATCTCTCACCACAAGGAGGGCACACACTGGGAAATCTCTCACCACAAGGAGGCACACACTGAGAAATCTCTCACCACAAGGAGGGCACACACTGGGAAATCTCTCACCACAAGGAGGGCACATACAGGGAAATCTGGCTGGCTCCCCAGTGTCGTATCCCAGACGAACGAAAGCAGAATTTCTCTTTAAGAATTCATGAGGCCTGGTCAGTCCCTGCTGCAATGTACAAAGCGTTACCAGGGCAATGGCGTCACGTGGTTTAAGGCTGGTTCCTTTGCGCCAGTTGTTTCTGGAAAGCTGGTCACGCGAGGAAGAAGAAAGGGGGGGGATGGGGGTGGGTGGTGGGGATGGGGGTGGGGGGTAGGGGTTGGCAAAAATACGTTCCATTATCAGTCTATTATTACACAGGCCGATCGTTCGTCATTGGCCCTGCCATTTGTTGCCACAATTCGTCATTGGCTCTGCCATTTGTTTGCCACAGTTCGTCATTGGCTCTGCCAATTTTTGCCACTGTTTGTCATTGGCTCTGCCATTTATTGCCACAGTTCGTCATTGGCTCTGCCATTTGTTGCCACAGTTCGTCATTGGCTCTGCCATTTATTGCCACAGTTCGTCATTAGCTCTGCCATTTTGTAGCCACAGTTCGTCATTGGCTCTGCCAATTTTTGCCACTGTTTGTCATTGGCTCTGCCATTTATTGCCACAGTTCGTCATTGGCTCTGCCATTTGTTGCCACAGTTCGTCATTGGCTCTGCCATTTATTGCCACAGTTCGTCATTAGCTCTGCCATTTTGTAGCCACAGTTCGTCACTGGCTCTCCCATTTATTGCTCCAGTGATTTATCATGACACCGTACTCTGCTGTTTATTGCCCCAGTAATTTATCATGACACTGTGCTCTGCTGTTTATTACCACAGTTCGTCATTGGCGCTGCCATTTATTGCCCCAGTAATTCATTATGACACTGTACTCCGCCATTCATTGCCACAGATCGTCATTGGCTCTGCCATTCATTGCCACAGTTCGTCATTGGCTCTGCCATTCATTGCCACATTTAGTCATTGGCTCTGCCATTTATTGCCACAGTTCGTCATTGGCTCTGCCATTTATTGCCACAGTTCGTCATTGGCTCTGCCATTTATTGCCCCAGTAATTTATCATGACACTGTACTCTGCTGTTTATCAGCACAGTTCGTCATTGGCTCTGCCGTTTATTGTCCCAGTAATTTATCATGACACTGTGCTCTGCCATTTATTGCTCCAGTAATTTATCATGACACTGTACTCTGCAATTTATTGCCACAGTATCATGACACCATACTCTGCCATTTATTGCCACAGTTCGTCATTGGCTCTGCCATTTATTGCCCCAGTAATTCATCATGACACTACTGTAGTCTGCCATTTATTGCCACAGCAATTCATCATGACACTGTAGTCTGCCATTTATTGCCACAGTTCGTCATTGGCTCTGTCATTTATTGCCACAGTAATCATCATGACACTGTAGTCTGCCATTTATTGCCACAGTTCGTCATTGGCTCTGCCATTTATTGCCCCAGTAATTCATCATGACACACTGTAGTCTGCCATTTATTGCCACAGTAATTCATCATGACACTGTAGTCTGCCATTTATTGCCACAGTTCGTCATTGGCTCTGCCATTTATTGCCCCAGTAATTCATCATGACACTACTGTAGTCTGCCATTTATTGCCACAGTAATTTCATCATGACACTGTAGTCTGCCATTTATTGCCACAGTAATTCATCATGACACTGTAGTCTGCATTTATTGCCACAGTAATTTATCATGACACTGGAGTTGTGTGCTTTCGTATTTTTACCGTATTGTATAGTATCATCATCTGCTACATAGTGTGGTGTTGTATTTTACCGTATTGTATAGTATCATCATCTGCTACATAGTGTGTGTGTTGTATTTTACCGTATTGTATTGCATCATCATCTGCTACATTGTTTGGTGTTGTATTTTACCGTATTGTATTGCATCATCATCTGCTACATTGTGTGGTGTGGTATTGTACCGTATGTTGTAGTATCGTGTCATATCACAATTTTTTTTTTTTTTGCTATATGGTACCATGTTGTGCTTTTTTTTTTCATGTTGTAGCAGATTATGTTTTCTTCCATATTGTAACATATTGTCGTCTGACCATATTGTATTAAATCCTGTTGGACTATATTGACTGTATTCTCTCGCATTGTACCGTATCGTATCGTATCGTTTTTGTTTTTTTTCCCAAATGTGTATTGTACCATACTGTTGTAGAATCGTATTAAACCATTATTAAGATACCCTTTTTTGCCCATTGGAGGACTAAGCTCAGTGTTCTCAGCCAGACAGTCATACCGATATGAAAAGCTGTTGATACGGGATAGAGACAGGCTAAGGTAGAAAGGAACATAAATCATTCCATGTTATGTGAGCTGTAATGGCGTTATTCCTAATCATATCTATTTATGTAGTTCGTGAACGGGTCGTAAACAATGTCTGCAGCATTTCGTTTCTGGGGGAAAAAAAATCAGCATTCTCTCCCTTGAGGCAGCTTTCAGACATCTTTGTTTCCTGATACCACACACACACACACGCACGCACGCACGCACGCACGCACACTCGCGCGCGCGCGCGCGCGCGCGCGCGCGCGCACACACACACACACACACACACACACACACACACACACACACACACACACACACACACACACACACACAGACGCACGCACGCACGCACACACACGCACGCACGCACATTTGATTCAAAAACAAAAAACAAACAAACAAAAGCAAAAACAAAACAAAACAAAACACCACCACCACCACCACCACCAACAACAACAAAGCCATGTTTCGTTCAAATTCATATCATGGAAAAAACATCCTTGCGTGGCTGTAGTTACCAAGTGAGGTGACGCGCGGGGAGACACTGAACCAACTCTACAAGAAAATGACTGTAACCAAAAGAGACAAAACATTTACACGAATACAAAAAAAAAACACGACGCGTTTCCACCTCTCTTGGTCTTCTTCAGGCAAGACAAACGACGTTGAAGACCATGATGAAAACGAAGAAGGAACATCACTAATCCGCTCACACACTGGGCGCCAAAGTTCCCAGCCTGTTGGCTAGATATACATGCCTACTTTCTCCTGATCTGGTTTCTCTTAAGCAAGATTCTGTCATGGCGTTCTGCAAGAATATACACACCTCTTCTGCAGGGCCAAGAAATGCAGACAAGAAAGGCAGGAAATAAGAATGAGATTACCAAAAGAAACAAAGAAAAAAATAGAAAAAGAAAGAAAAAAAAAAAGAGAAAAAAAGAAGATTGAAAACAGAATTAAAAAAACAAAAAGAAAATAAGGGCGTGGGGTGTGGGGGGGGGTGGGGGTGGGAGAGGAAGAAAGAAATGACGGAGAAAAAGGAAAAAAAAAGGATAGAGAAAGAGAAGAGAGAAGTGATGGAAGATATAAAATCAGATAGATGTGAAGAAAGAAGAAAAGCAGTTAGACATGAGCGAGTAAGTTCTTTAATTTAGAGTCTGTTCACACTTGGTGATTTTAGACTTTAAAAATAAATAAATAGAACTGAAAATTAAACTGGGTGAATCTGATAATCTGACACAAATAGTGAAAAAAGAAAAATAGCACAAAAGAAAGGAGAAAAATAGAAGAATTATGAACGAAAAAAAAAAGTGACGAGGAAGAAACAAATAAAACAAAAAAATATGAGAACGAAAGGAAGGGAGGAAAGACACAAAAAAAAAACAGTAGAAATTTTAAAAAAGGAACAAAAAGAAGTCATGCCAAAAAACAAAAGAGAAGGAAAGGAGGAAATGAGGTAAGAAAGAAAAGACAGAAATGAAGAGAAAAAAAAAAGGGGGGTGGGGGGGGGTGGGGGGATCAAGAGAAACTAAAAAAAAAATGAAACGAAAGAAAGTAATGAGGAAAAAAAGATGAGAACGAAAAGAAAGGGCCCTGGGGGGGGTTGTGGGGGGTTGAAAGAAGAATTATGAACGAAAACAAAAAGGAACGAGGGAAGAAACAATAAAAACAAAAAATACGACAACGAAAGAAGAAATAGGACGGGAGGTGGGGGGGGGGGGGGGGGGGGGGGGGGGGGGGGTTTGGGGGAGGGAGTGTAGGGGGGGAGGGGGGAAGAAAAAATTAAATGAGAAGCAAAGAAAGACAGAAGGACCGGTGGGAGAGTTGGGTCTGGGGGATGGGGAGGGGGGAGGATGGAGGAGTTCGAAACGAACTGTCAACAACAACAGCAACAACAACACGACGACAACAAACAAACAAAACGGGAGAGACATATGAAATGAAGCCCCAAAAGGAAAAAGATAAGAAAACAGAAACAAAACAAAGAGACAGACAGACAGACAGGCAGACAGGCAGACAGATA
>JADBJO010001473.1:168331-170831 GCA_016801955.1 Conus betulinus | reverse complement strand
CCATCTGTGAGTTTTATTTGGGGCAGTGCTTGTCTCTCGCTCCAGCTGTTTTTTTGGGGTCCGTCATTCCAGACCTTCTTAGTCTCCTTCTGCTGCTGCTGCTGCTGCTGCTGCTGCTGCTGTTGTTGTTGCTGCTGTTGCTGTTGTTGTTTTTGGTGTGCTCTGTTCTTGATACCAGACGGCACTGCAGAAGGGCAGTGTTCCTCTCTCTCTCTCTCTCTCTCTCTCTCTCTCTCTCTCTCTCTCTCTCTCTCTCTCTCTCTCTCTCTCTCTCTCTCTCTCTCTCTCCTCTCTCTCTCTCTCTGTTATGTCTGCACTGGATTCGAATGTTTTTGTTGTGTTGTTTTGTTTTTTTCTCTCTCCTGTGTCTGCATCTGCATTGCATCCTATTTGTGTCTGCTCAAAGTGCGTATATTGAACCTGCACCCTCCCCATATATATATATATATATATATATATATATATATATATATATATATATATATATATATATATATATATATATATATATATATATGTGTGTGTGTGTGTGTGTGTGTGTGTGTGTGTGTGTGTGTGTGTGTGTGTGTGTGTGTGTGTGTGTGTGAGCATTATTTGTGCTATACCTATTTGTCCTCTAGGTATATACTGTATATCTTTATATCTATTCATTTCTTCTCTCTCTCTGTGTCTGCATTGTATCCATGTATTCTTCTTCTCTCTGTGTCTAGATTGTATCCAGGTCATTCTTCTCTCTGTGTCCACATTGTATTCCTGTATTCCTTCTCTCTGTGTCTGCATTGTATTCCTGTATTCCTTCTCTCTGTGTCTGCATTGTATTCCTGTATTTCTTCTCTCTGTGGTCTGCATTATATTCTTGTATTCTTCTCTCTGTGTCTGCATTGTATTCTTGTATTTCTTCTCTCTGTGCCTACATCGTATTTTGTCTTCGTCAGCAAAGCATTCCTGGAGTGCTTTTCTTTGTGTTCACTTTATATCCTGTCCTTTCTGTTCTCTGTGTCTTTATTGTATTTTCTTTCACTGTGCACTGTGTTCGGTTATTTCTTCTCTATATTTGTCTCCCTTACGCTCCTCTTTGTCTACTTTCTGTGTCTGTATTGTCCTCATTATTTCCTCTTTTTGCCTACATTAGACCTATTTCTATTCTGTGTCCGCATTGGGTGCATTGGATTTGTATTTTTCTTCTCTCACTGTGTGCAGTGTACTCTTCATTTTTTTTTTCTTCTCTGCATTTACATTGTGTCTCTCAGTGTGTGTGTTGTACCTTTCATGTGTTTTTCTTCTGCATTTACATTGTGTAACAGGTTTCTGTTCTCTGTGTTCTACACTCCTCTGCTTCTCTGTGTCTACATCGTATCCCCTACTTCTGTCTGTGTCTACATCGTATCCTCTACTTCTCTGTGTGTCCACATCATATCCCCTACTTCTGTGTGTGTCCACATCGTATCCCTTACTTCTCTGTGTGTCCACACATCGTATTATCTACTTCTCTTTGTGTCCACATCGTATCCCCTACTTCTGTGTGTGTGTCCACATTGTATTATCTACTTCTCTGTGTGTCCACACATCGTATCATCTACTTCAATGTGTGTCCACATCATATCATCTACTTCTCTATGTGTCCACATCGTACCCCCGTACTCTCTGTGTGTGTGCACATCGTATCATCTACTTCTCTCTGTGTCCACATCGTATCCCTACTTCTCTGTGTCCACATCGTATCCCCTATTTCTCTGTGTGTTCGCATCGTATCCTCTACTTCTCTGTGTGCCCACATCGTATACCCTACTTCTCTGTGTGTCCACATCGTATTCCCTACTTCTCTCCGTGTCCACATCATATTCACAACTTCTTTCCGTGTGTCCACGTTGTATTATCTACTTCTCTGTGTCCACATCGTATCATCTACTTCTCTGTGTGTGTCAACATCGTATCCTCTACTTCTCTGTGTGTCCACATCGTATCCCCTGCTTCTCTGTGTGTCCACATAGTATCATGTACTTCTCTGAGTGTCCACATCGTATCATCTACTTCTCTGTGTCCACATCGTATCATCTACTTCTCTGTGTGTCCACATCGTATCATCTACTTCTCTGTGTGTCCACATCGTATATCCCCTACTTCTCTGTGTGTCCACATAGTATCATCTACTTTCTCTCTGTTTATACCCTACCCCAGTATGTCCACATTGTATCCCCTACTTTAACTCTCTATTTGTACATGTGTCCCCTACCTTTCCTCTGTATGCCTACAGTGTATTCTCTTTTTTTCTATATGTATGTTCAGTGTATGCCTTTTTTTTCTCCTCTGTATGTCTACGTTTTGTACCTCCTCATTTTTCTCAGTATGTCTACGTTGTACTCTTCATTTTCTCAGTATGTCTAAGTTGTATCTCCTCATTTTTCTCAGTATGTCTACGTTGTATCTCCTCATTTTTCTCTGTATGTCTGCGTTGTATCTCCTCATTATTCTCTGTATGTCTACGTTGTATCTCCTCATT
>JADBJO010001473.1:153331-163331 GCA_016801955.1 Conus betulinus | reverse complement strand
CAAATCAATACGTATTCTGATGTGTTTCAGTGATGAACAAAGAGTGGAAAGATATGATCAAATCAATACGTATTCTGGCGTGTTTCAGTGATAAAACAAAGAGTGGAAAGATATGATCAAATCAATACGTATTCTGGCGTGTTTCAATGATAAAACAAAGAGTGGAAAGATATGATCAAATCAATACGTATTCTGGCGTGTTTCAGTGAAAGACACCTCCACGCCAGAAGCCAAACAAGGGAAGCAAAGCAAACAAGGTAAGCAGTAGGGAATGATCAACCACACATTCCGGTACTGAACAATCCACGAGAGTGCGCCGGCACAGTACAATATACTGCAGCGCAGCAGTGCCGCACAGTGAAGTATACAACATGACAGGGAAGTGTAACACAGGGTAGCACAGTAAAGACATTAGTACAGTGCTGGGCAGCAGAGTATTTCGCAGTGCAGAGTAGCCTTGTGCAATACAACACTATACAGTTCAGGACACCAGATCGTTACACAACACACTACAGGATAGTTCAGGATAGCACGCAGCGATTGTGGACAGCAAGGTATCATTGTGTACAGTACAGTACAGAGTAATACTGTAAGTGACAGAAGTGTATGTACAGGACAGTACAGAGTAATACTGTACGGGACATAAGTATATGTACAGTACAGTACAGATGAAATACTGTACGGGACAGAAGTGTATGTACAGGACAGTACAGAGTAATACTGCACAGGACAGAGTATATGTACAGTACAGTACACAGTAATACTGTGCGGGGCAGACAGTATATGTACAGGACAGTACAGAGTAATACTGTACGAGAGACAAGTATATGTACAGTACAGTACAGAGTAATACTGTACGGAACAGAAGTATATGTACAGGACAGTACAGAGTAATACTGTACGAGACAAGTATATGTACAGTACAGTACAGTACAGTACAGAGTAATACTGTACGGAACAGAAGTATATGTACAGGATAGTACAGAGTAATACTGTACGGAACAGAAGTATATGTACAGGACATGACTGAGAACAGGACAGGGGCAGAACAGGACACGACAGGACAGGTCAGGGAAGACAAGATCGGGAAGACATGGTAGGACAGGTCAGGGAAGACAAGATCAGGAAGACATGGTGGGACAGGTCAGGGAAGACAAGATCAGGAAGACATGGGGGGACAGGTCAGGGAAGACAAGATCAGGAAGACATGGTAGGACAGGTCAGGGAAGACAAGATCAGGAAGACATGGTGGGACAGGTCAGGGAAGACAAGATCAGGAAGACATGGTGGGGACAGGTCAGGGAAGACAAGATCAGGAAGACATGGTAGGACAGGTCAGGGAAGACAAGATCAGGAACACATGGTGGGACAGGTCAGGGAAGACAAGATCAGGAACACATGGTGGGACAGGTCAGGGAAGACAAGATCAGGAAGACATGGTGGGACAGGTCAGGGAAGACGAGATCAGGAAGACATGGTAGGACAGGTCAGGGAAGACAAGATCAGGAAGACATGGTAGGACAGGTCAGGGAAGACAAGATCAGGAAGACATGGTAGGACAGGTCAGGGAAGACAAGATCAGGAAGACATGGTAGGACAGGTCAGGGAAGACAAGATCAGGAAGACATGGTAGGACAGGTCAGGGAAGACAAGATCAGGAAGACATGGTAGGACAGGTCAGGGAAGACAAGATCAGGAAGACATGGTGGGACAGGTCAGGGAAGACGAGATCAGGAAGACATGGTAGGACAGGTCAGGGAAGACAAGATCAGGAAGACATGGTAGGACAGGTCAGGGAAGACAAGATCAGGAAGACATGGTAGGACAGGTCAGGGAAGACAAGATCAGGAAGACATGGTGGGGACAGGTCAGGGAAGACAAGATCAGGAAGACATGGTAGGACAGGTCAGGGAAGACAAGATCAGGAAGACATGGTAGGACAGGTCAGGGAAGACAAGATCAGGAAGACATGGTAGGACAGGTCAGGGAAGACAAGATCAGGAAGACATGGTAGGACAGGTCAGGGAAGACAAGATCAGGAAGACATGGTAGGACAGGTCAGGGAAGACAAGATCAGGAAGACATGGTAGGACAGGTCAGGGAAGACAAGATCAGGAAGACATGGTAGGACAGGTCAGGGAAGACAAGAACAGGAAAGACATGGTAGGACAGGTCAGGGAAGACAAGATCAGGAACACATGGTGGGACAGGTCAGGGAAGACAAGATCAGGAAGACATGGTAGGACAGGTCAGGGAAGACAAGATCAGGAAGACATGGTAGGACAGGTCAGGGAAGACAAGATCAGGAAGACATGGTAGGACAGGTCAGGGAAGACAAGATCAGGAAGACATGGTAGGACAGGTCAGGGAAGACAAGATCAGGAAGACATGGTAGGACAGGTCAGGGAAGACAAGATCAGGAAGACATGGTAGGACAGGTCAGGGAAGACAAGAACAGGAAGACATGGGTGGGACAGGTCAGGGAAGACAAGATCAGGAAGACATGGTAGGACAGGTCAGGGAAGACAAGATCAGGAAGACATGGTAGGACAGGTCAGGGAAGACAAGATCAGGAAGACATGGTAGGACAGGTCAGGGAAGACAAGATCAGGAAGACATGGTAGGACAGGTCAGGGAAGACAAGATCAGGAAGACATGGTAGGACAGTCAGGGAAGACAAGATCAGGAAGACATGGTAGGACAGGTCAGGGAAGACAAGATCAGGAAGACATGGTAGGACAGGTCAGGGAAGACAAGATCAGGAAGACATGGTAGGACAGGTCAGGGAAGACAGGAAGACATGGTAGGACAAGTCAGGAAGACAAGATCAGGAAGACATGGTAGGACAGGTCAGGGAAGACAAGATCAGGAAGACATGGTGGGGGGACAGGTCAGGGAAGACAAGATCAGGAAGACATGGTGGGACAGGTCAGGGAAGACAAGATCAGGAAGACATGGTAGGTAGGACAGGTCAGGGAAGACAAGATCAGGAAGACATGGTAGGACAGGTCAGGGAAGACAAGATCAGGAAGACATGGTAGGACAGGTCAGGGAAGACAAGATCAGGAAGACATGGTAGGACAGGTCAGGGAAAGACAAGATCAGGAAGACATGGTGGGACAGGTCAGGGAAGACAAGAACAGGAAGACATGGTGGGACAGGTCAGGGAAGACAAGAACAGGAAGACATGGTAGGACAGGTCAGGGAAGACAAGATCAGGAAGACATGGTGGGACAGGTCAGGGAAGACAAGATCAGGAAGACATGGTGGGACAGGTCAGGGAAGACAAGATCAGGGAAGACATGGTGGGACAGGTCAGGGAAGAAGACAAGATCAGGAAGACATGGTGGGACAGGTCAGGGAAGACAAGATCAGGAAGACATGGTAGGACAGGTCAGGGAAGACAAGATCAGGAAGACATGGTAGGAACAGGTCAGGGAAGACAAGATCAGGAAGACATGGTGGGACAGGTCAGGGAAGACAAGATCAGAAAGACATGGTAGGACAGGTCAGGGAAGACAAGATCAGGAAGACATGGTAGGACATGTCAGGGAAGACAAGATCAGGAAGACATGGTAGGACAGGTCAGGGAAGACAAGATCAGGAAGACATGGTGGGACAGGGTCAGGGAAGACAAGATCAGAAAGACATGGTAGGACAGGTCAGGGAAGACAAGATCAGGAAGACATGGTAGGACAGGTCAGGGAAGACAAGATCAGGAGGAAGACATGGTAGGACAGGTCAGGGAAGACAAGATCAGGAAGACATGGTAGGACAGGTCAGGGAAGACAAGATCAGGAAGACATGGTAGGGACAGGTCAGGGAAGACAAGATCAGGAAGACATGGTAGGACAGGTCAGGGAAGACAAGATCAGGAAGGGACGGGGCATGGGACGATAGGAAAGGACGGATAGAAACGGACGGATAGGAAAGGACGGATAGAACGGGACGGATAGGAAGGACGGATAGAAACGGGACGGATAGGAAAGGACGGATAGAACGGGACGGATAGGAAAGGACGGATAGAACGGGACGGATAGGAAAGGACGGATAGAACGGGACGGATAGGAAAGGACGGATAGAACGGGACGGATAGGAAAGGACGGATAGAACGGGGACGGATAGGAAAGGACGGATAGAACGGGACGGATAGGAAAGGGACGGATAGAACGGACGGATAGGAAAGGACGGATAGAACGGGACGGATAGGAAAAGGACGGATAGAACGGGACGGATAGGAAAGGACGGATAGAACGGGACGGATAGGAAAGGACGGATAGAACGGGACGGATAGGAAAGGACGGATAGAACGGGACGGATAGGAAAGGACGGATAGAACGGGACGGATAGGAAAGGACGGATAGAACGGGACGGATAGGAAAAGGACGGATAGAACGGGACGGATAGGAAAGGAACGGATAGAACGGGACGGATAGGAAAGGACGGATAGAACGGGACGGATAGGAAAGGACGGATAGAACGGGACGGATAGGAAAGGACGGATAGAACGGGACGGATAGGAAGGACGGATAGAACGGGACGGATAGGAAAGGACGGATAGAACGGGACGGATAGGAAAGGACGGATAGAACGGGACGGATAGGAAAGGACGGATAGAACGGGACGGATAGGAAAGGACGGATAGGAACGGGACGGGAAAGAAAGGACGGATAGAACGGGACGGATAGGAAAGGACGGATAGAACGGGACGGATAGGAAAGGACGGATAGAACGGGGACGGATAGGAAAGGACGGATAGAACGGGACGGATAGGAAAGGACGGATAGAACGGGACGGATAGGGAAAGGACGGATAGAACGGGACGGATAGGAAAGGACGGATAGAACGGGACGGATAGGAAAGGGACGGATAGAACGGGGACGGATAGGAAAGGACGGATAGGACGGGGCGGATAGGACGGGGGCGGTGCAACTCGTGTGTCTATTTTCTGTTGTAGGTATATCTGTCACATATGGTAAGGTGACATTTATAATTTGTGAGTCTAATTTCTATTCTTGTATATTCAGCATGGGGTAGGATGACAGTTTTTATTTGTGTGTGTCTAGTTTCTGTTGCCGATATATATTTGACACATATGGTCCAGTGATAGTTATTCAATATTTCGTGTGTCTGATTTCTGTAGCAGGTATATTTCAAACATAAAGTGGGATGACATTTACAGTTTGTGTGTCTATTTTCTGTCGCATGTATATTTGAAACACAACGCGGGATGGCATTTACAATTCGTGTGTCTAATTTTCTGTTGCAGGTACATTTGACACATATGGTAGGATGACTTTTACAATTCGTGTGTCTATTTTCTGTTGCAGGTATATTTGACACATATGACTGAATGACAGTTATTCAACAATGATTGAGTCTGATTTCTGTTGTAGGTATATTGACGCACATGATCGAATGACAATTATTTAATTATTCGTATGTTTGTTTGTTTCTTCTGTAGATATATTCGCTGTTTCTGTTGTAGGTATATTTGACACAAACGGGAGAACGATACCTATTTGCAATGAATGTGTATTTGTCCGTTGCAGGCTTGTTTAACAGACAAGATTCCACACCAGTCATTTCCGATGTGTGTGTGTGTGTGTGTGTGTGTGTGTGTGTGTGTGTGTGTGTGTGTGTGTGTGTGTGTGTGTGTGTGTGTGTGTACGTGCGTGCGTGCGTGCGTGCGTGCGTGCGTGCGTGCGTTCGTGCGTGCGTGTGTGGTGTGTGTGTGTGTGTGTGTGTGTGTGTGTGTGTGTGTGTGTGTGTGTGTGTGTGTGTGTGTGTGTATGTGTGTGTAGCAGGCCTATTTGAAACACATATAAAATGACATTTTTATGACTGACGTTATTTCTGTTGCAGCCATGCCTGACACATGCATCGTCGGAGAACAGTTCTGTATAATCTATGGTTATAATGTCTGTTTCAAGCATACTCAACACGCATGGCAGGGGGACAGTGTTTATGATTCCTTTATACAATGTCTGTGGCAGAGAGTATGTTTGTCATACATCCGGGTATTCTGATCGTCGGCTTGCTGTTTCTGGTGTTCTTTATCATCGTCTCCATCATCCTCATCGTCTTACACATCAAAGGTATTGCAGGATTATTTCTCGCCTCTCTCTCCGCTCTCCTCTCTCTCTCTCTCTCTCTCTCTCTCTCTCTCTCTCTCTCTCTCTCTCTCTCTTCTCTCTCTCTCTCTCTCTCTCTCTCTCTTCTCTCTCTCTCTCTCTCTCTCTCTCTCTCTCTCTCTCTCTCTCTCTCTCTCTCTCTCTCTCTCTCTCTCTCTCTCTCTCTCTCTCTCTCATCTCTCTCTTCTCTCTCTCTCTCTCTCTCTCTCTCTCTCTCCTCTCTCTGTCTCTCTCTCTCTCTCTCTCTCTCTCTCTCTCTCTCTGTCTCTCTCTCTCTCTCTCTCTCTCGCTCTCTCTCTCTCTCGCTCTCTCTCTGGGCAGCGGACTAGAGAGAGCACAGACCTGTAAGAGAAAGGACGGGAGTGGCTAGGAGGAGAAGAAGAGGATATGAAGTAATGTTGTTTAACGTCCAGCCGACCGCAGGGGCCCTATCAGGGCTGTCGCCGCGTGGAAGGAGAAGAAGAGGACGAAGAAGTTTAATAGAGTAGAGAGAGAGAAAGTTGACCCCTTTACTATATTGCTGGTTCTAGGGTCAAGCACTCTGTTCTGAACCCCTGGTAGCCCCCTTCCTTCTCGGCTCTTAGGATGATGAGGTCCGCTGCTAAGAAGATTTGATAGTTTTTAAGGGCACATGACACCGCTTCAGCCTTCTCCATCCACGCCTCAGCCCTAGCTTGTCTCGGCGCAGCCCTGGCTCTGGTAATCCACAGGGAGCAGTCAATGTCGCGTCGTCAGGTGGTCACCCACCAGAGGAGACACTGCACTGCTGCCGAGTCACTTCAGCGCTCAGTGGTGCCTGTTCTTCTCCAACATATGCAGGACTCTGCCTACCATTTGTCTCTCCTCCCCCCCCCCCCCCCCCCTCCGTATCCCCAACTTTCCTGACGACGACACATATATCTGGTTTAATTTACATGCTGGCATTTTCACTGCAGTGCTAACAATATCAGACTTTGCGGGGCAAAAAAATAGTGACAGGAGTTCTCCAGCTATTTCCATCCAGACTTGGGCATAGTGCTTGCAAGTTCGGGTCTGGCATCACGTTTGATAGCTGGTCTGTTGAAAACTTCAGTCGTAGCAGTTTGTCTCCACAGCAGCTGTCCAGAAAAAAAAAAAAAAAAATGATGGCTCCCCTCATCGACCACACCACGTGCCGAGCATTTTCTGTCTTCTCTTGTCGTGTGTTCGTGTTTCTCTTCCCCCCCCCCCCCCCCTTTCCCACTTTCCATTTGTAGGTCATGAGCGTCGAATGAATCAGAGCAGGAGGATTCCCGGACAGTGTGAGGCAGGTGTCCGCACTGAGGGTACTGCCCAGGTCGTCCTGCCCGAACTGACCACACGATAGAGGAGTGAGGGCAGTCCACTTGTCTGGCAGCTCCTCCATTCCACAGTCCAGCGGTCATCATGCCGATAGCTCGTTCCCGTTCCTGCGTCGTCAGTATCGCATTCGTGCAATGTGGAGTCACGGTTCTGTATAGAAACACCAGTCCATTTTTGGTCAGTACGGTGCCCGATGCGATCTCTGAATTTCTTAAAAAGATCAAGTCGCAAAGCGAGGCGACTGCTGACCGAAATCTAAACAAATTTTGAAAATGATTTATAAGGCTCCACCGAAAAAAAACATTGACAAACGAATGATCACAAGACAAAACACGACGCGTTTCGACCTCTTAAGTTTTCTTCAGGCAAGATCTACAACACTTAGAAACAAACCAAAAAATGAACGAGCAATCACTTATTTTCATCGATATTCGGCGCGCAAGATGGGCGCTGATTCAACAAAACAGAAAGGTTTTCAAAGTCCTTCAGTGATAGTTCTTGCGCAGATGGTCATTCCTTAACTGGCACACACACACACACACACACACACACACACACACACACACAGAGAGAGGGGGGGGGGGGGGGCAGAGAGAGAGATGAGCGACAATCGAGGTGAGGACATCTCAGACGACTGCTGTTTGTGGGCAAAAGAAGAACTGAGAGAGAGTCGGGGGAGGGGGCAGGAAGGCAATGGAGATGTGGGGTGGGTGCGGGTGAGATGTGGGGTGCGGGCGGGTGGGATGTGGGGTGCGAGTGGGATGTGGGGTGGGGGTGGGCCAGGAACTGGCTGTGGTAATGTAGAGTCAGACGGGTCGGGGGAGGTGGGAAGAGAGAAGGGTAGGGGGGGGGGGGGGGAGTAAAGGGGACAGATGGGCAGACACACAGTCGCAAGGTGATGCTGGGATGGACTGTCGGAATCTCTCTGCTTTTTGACCCCGACATCTGCCGGGAAGACTGGATTTGTCTCCCTTGTCCGATTCCTTTTCGGAGTTCAGCTGTACGCGTGTGTGATACTTTCCTCTTGGAGTGCAGCTGTACGCGTGTGTGACACTTTCCTCTTGGAGTGCAGCTGTACGCGTGTGTGACACTTTCCTCTTGGAGTGCAGCTGTACTGTGTGTGACATTTTCCTCTTGGAGTGCAGCTGCACTGTGTGTGACCCTTACCTACAAAAGAAAACTGACATGCTGGAAGGCATTCAATACAAAGCACCAAGATTCATCCAGCTTGACTTCCGATCTCTCAACCCAGTTTGTGTCACAGCTATGCTGAAGGGCATCGTCTATCCATATCTCCAAGACAGAGACACAAACAACACACCGCCTGGCATTTCTCTCTGATCAATACAGAACATCTCCCGACCATTGAGGCAGATAACCATCTTGTCCCAGTGACGAACAAGAAGCTGATAAAACCTGCGAGAACTGAGGACCAATGTCGTAAAAACCTTGTTGATAGGATGGCGAGGGAATATATCGCCGCTGTTTCAATGTCAGTAGTACAAAAAGAAAGCGCTAAAAACAGCGTTTTCCCCAAACAACACCGCCTAACATTTCTCTCTAGAATCATTGGGAAACATCTCCCGTCCATTGAGGCAGAGATAACTATTTATTACCAATGATGAACAGAGATTTTGATAAAACCTGCGAGAACTGAAGACCAATGTCGTAAAACGTTGTTAAATGGATGGCAAGGAATATCTTGCCGCTGCCTTTTCTATGTCAATAGTACAAAAGATAGTGCTAAAACAGTGTTTTCCCCCCAACAACACTGCCTGAACATTTCTCTAGAATCATTGGGGAACATCTCTCAGCCACTGAGGCAGATCACTATCTGTAAGTATCTGCAGCGTGTTCAGAATAATGCAGTGCGAATGCTTTTTGTGAGTGCCTAGAAGGGACCATATTACTTCTTATCTGATTTCTCTTCACTGGCTCCCAGTGTCTACACGGAGTTTGAATTTAAATTGGCATCTATAACGTACAAATGTGTCCAAGGGTTGTGCTCCAGTTTATCTGAAGGACTTAGTCCATTTAAAGCAACATTGTCATCAATACAAACTACTAAGTGCGTTTATCTGTCGACGCAACCGCTTTACAAGATCGTCCTATCAATAGCCAAAAAAAACACTAAGCCAAAAAGACATTAGGTGACAGATGCTTCTCGCATGCTGCCCCGTCCACCTGGAACACTATTCCTGCAGAAATAAAGAGAAACTAATAACTTTGACTCCTTCAAACGCTCTCTGAAAACCCACATCTTCCAGAAAGTTTACAATTAGTTCATTTCACTGTTCATGGGCACAGATGTCAATGTATGGGCACGTGTGTGTGTGTGTGTGTGTGTGTGTGTGTGTGTGGAAGGGTATGTGTGTGTGCGCGTGTGTGTGTGGCGGTTGGTGTTGGTGTGTGTGTGTGTGCGTTGTCTATTATTCCTTTAATTGTTTATATATTTGGAATTTGTAATGGGCCGTGTGCTCTGTTCAACAGAGAAAGTGTGCACATAAAAATGTCCATTATTATTACTACCTATTATTATTCACATT
>JADBJO010001473.1:128331-148331 GCA_016801955.1 Conus betulinus | reverse complement strand
GTGCACTGTGTGTGTCAAATAGTTTCAGTACAGAGCGAAGCACAGTGTGCACTGTGTGTGTCAAATAGTTTCAGTACAGAGCGAAGCACAGTGTGCACTGTGTGTGTCAAATAGTTTCAGTACAGAGCGAAGCACAGTGTGCACTGTGTGTGTCAAATAGTTTCAGTACAGAGCGAAGCACAGTGTGCACTGTGTGTGTCAAATAGTTTCAGTACACAGCGAAGCACAGTGTGCACTGTGTGTGTCAAATAGAGTCAGTACAGAGCGAAGCACAGTGTGCACTGTGTGTGTCAAATAGTTTCAGTACAGAGCGAAGCACAGTGTGCACTGTGTGTGTGTCAAATAGTTTCAGTACAGAGCGAAGCACAGTGTGCACTGTGTGTGTCAAATAGTTTCAGTACACAGCGAAGCACAGTGTGCACTGTGGGTGTCAAATAGTTTCAGTACAGAGCGAAGCACAGTGTGCACTGTGTGTGTCAGATAGTTTCAGTACAGAGCGAAGCACAGTGTGCACTGTGTGTGTCAAATAGTTTCAGTACAGAGCGAAGCACAGTGTGCACTGTGTGTGTCAAATAGTTTCAGTACAGAGCGAAGCACAGTGTGCACTGTGTGTGTCAGATAGTTTCAGTACAGAGCGAAGCACAGTGTGCACTGTGTGTGTCAAATAGTTTCAGTACAGAGCGAAGCACAGTGTGCACTGTGTGTGTCAGATAGTTCAGATAGTTTCAGTACACAGCGAAGCACAGTGTGCACTGTGTGTGTCAAATAGTTTCAGTACACAGCGAAGCACAGTGTGCACTGTGTGTGTCAAATAGTTTCAGTACAGAGCGAAGCACAGTGTGCACTGTGTGTGTCAAATAGTTTCAGTACAGAGCGAAGCACAGTGTGCACTGTGTGTGTCAAATAGTTTCAGTACAGAGCGAAGCACAGTGTGCACTGTGTGTGTCAAATAGTTTCAGTACAGAGCGAAGCACAGTGTGCACTGTGTGTGTCAAATAGTTTCAGTACAGAGCGAAGCACAGTGTGCACTGTGTGTGTCAGATAGTTTCAGTACAGAGCGAAGCACAGTGTGCACTGTGTGTGTGTCAAATAGTTTC
Organism: Conus betulinus; assembly: GCA_016801955.1. Classification (NCBI taxonomy): domain Eukaryota; kingdom Metazoa; phylum Mollusca; class Gastropoda; order Neogastropoda; family Conidae; genus Conus; species Conus betulinus. Next base: position 147,234 of record JADBJO010001473.1, on the reverse strand, counting down.
AGTACACAGCGAAGCACAGTGTGCACTGTGTGTGTCAAATAGTTTCAGTACAGAGCGAAGCACAGTGTGCACTGTGTGTGTCAAATAGTTTCAGTACAGAGCGAAGCACAGTGTGCACTGTGTGTGTCAGATAGTTTCAGTACAGAGCGAAGCACAGTGTGCACTGTGTGTGTGTCAAATAGTTTCAGTACAGAGCGAAGCACAGTGTGCACTGTGTGTGTCAGATAGTTTCAGTACACAGCGAAGCACAGTGTGCACTGTGTGTGTCAAATAGTTTCAGTACAGAGCGAAGCACAGTGTGCACTGTGTGTGTCAAATAGTTCAAATAGTTTCAGTACAGAGCGAAGCACAGTGTGCACTGTGTGTGTGTCAAATAGTTCAAATAGTTTCATTACACAGCGAAGCACAGTGTGCACTGTGTGTGTCAAATAGTTCAAATAGTTTCAGTACACAGCGAAGCACAGTGTGCACTGTGTGTGTGTCAAATAGTTTCAGTACAGAGCGAAGCACAGTGTGCACTGTGTGTGTGTCAAATAGTTTCAGTACAGAGCGAAGCACAGTGTGCACTGTGTGTGTGTGTCAAATAGTTTCAGTACAGAGCGAAGCACAGTGTGCACTGTGTGTGTCAAATAGTTTCAGTACAGAGCGAAGCACAGTGTGCACTGTGTGTGTGTCAAATAGTTTCAGTACACAGCGAAGCACAGTGTGCACTGTGTGTGTCAAATAGTTTCAGTACACAGCGAGCACTGTGTGCACTGTGTGTGTCAAATAGTTTCAGTACACAGCGAAGCACAGTGTGCACTGTGTGTGTCAAATAGTTTCAGTACACAGCGAAGCACAGTGTGCACTGTGTGTGTCAAATAGTTTCAGTACAGAGCGAAGCACAGTGTGCACTGTGTGTGTCAAATAGTTTCAGTACAGAGCGAAGCACAATGTGCACTGTGTGTGTCAAATAGTTTCAGTACACAGCGAAGCACAGTGTGCACTGTGTGTGTCAAATAGTTTCAGTACAGAGCGAAGCACAGTGTGCACTGTGTGTGTCAAATAGTTTCAGTACAGAGCGAAGCACAGTGTGCACTGTGTGTGTCAAATAGTTTCAGTACAGAGCGAAGCACAATGTGCACTGTGTGTGTCAAATAGTTTCAGTACACAGCGAAGCACAGTGTGCACTGTGTGTGTCAAATAGTTTCAGTACACAGCGAAGCACAGTGTGCACTGTGTGTGTCAAATAGTTTCAGTACAGAGCGAAGCACAGTGTGCACTGTGTGTGTCAAATAGTTTCAGTACAGAGCGAAGCACAGTGTGCACTGTGTGTGTCATAGTTTCAGTACACAGCGAAGCACAGTGTGCACTGTGTGTGTCAAATAGAGTCAGTACAGAGCGAAGCACAATGTGCACTGTGTGTGTCAATAGTTTCAGTACACAGCGAAGCACAGTGTGCACTGTGTGTGTCAAATAGAGTCAGTACAGAGCGAAGCACAATGTGCACTGTGTGTGTCAAATAGTTTCAGTACAGAGCGAAGCACAGTGTGCACTGTGTGTGTCAAATAGTTTCAGTACACAGCGAAGCACAATGTGCACTGTGTGTGTCAAATAGTTTCAGTACAGAGCGAAGCACAGTGTGCACTGTGTGTGTCAAATAGAGTCAGTACAGAGCGAAGCACAATGTGCACTGTGTGTGTCAAATAGTTTTCAGTACAGAGCGAAGCACAGTGTGCACTGTGTGTGTCAAATAGTTTCAGTACAGAGCGAAGCACAGTGTGCACTGTGTGTGTCAAATAGTTTCAGTACAGAGCGAAGCACAGTGTGTGCACTGTGTGTGTCACCATAGTTTCAGTACAGAGCGAAGCACAATGTGCACTGTGTGTGTCAAATAGTTTCAGTACAGAGCGAAGCACAGTGTGCACTGTGTGTGTCAAATAGTTTCAGTACAGAGCGAAGCACAGTGTGCACTGTGTGTCAGATAGTTTCAGTACAGAGCGAAGCACAGTGTGCACTGTGTGTGTGTCAAATAGTTTCAGTACAGAGCGAAGCACAGTGTGCACTGTGTGTGTCAGATAGTTTCAGTACACAGCGAAGCACAGTGTGCACTGTGTGTGTCAAATAGTTTCAGTACAGAGCGAAGCACAGTGTGCACTGTGTGTGTCAAATAGTTCAAATAGTTTCAGTACAGAGCGAAGCACAGTGTGCACTGTGTGTGTCAAATAGTTCAAATAGTTTCATTACACAGCGAAGCACAGTGTGCACTGTGTGTGTCAAATAGTTCAAATAGTTTCAGTACACAGCGAAGCACAGTGTGCACTGTGTGTGTGTCAAATAGTTTCAGTACAGAGCGAAGCACAGTGTGCACTGTGTGTGTGTCAAATAGTTTCAGTACAGAGCGAAGCACAGTGTGCACTGTGTGTGTGTCAAATAGTTTCAGTACAGAGCGAAGCACAGTGTGCACTGTGTGTGTCAAATAGTTTCAGTACAGAGCGAAGCACAGTGTGCACTGTGTGTGTGTCAAATAGTTTCAGTACACAGCGAAGCACAGTGTGCACTGTGTGTGTCAAATAGTTTCAGTACACAGCGAAGCACAGTGTGCACTGTGTGTGTCAAATAGTTTCAGTACACAGCGAAGCACAGTGTGCACTGTGTGTGTCAAATAGTTTCAGTACACAGCGAAGCACAGTGTGCACTGTGTGTGTCAAATAGTTTCAGTACAGAGCGAAGCACAGTGTGCACTGTGTGTGTCAAATAGTTTCAGTACAGAGCGAAGCACAATGTGCACTGTGTGTGTCAAATAGTTTCAGTACACAGCGAAGCACAGTGTGCACTGTGTGTGTCAATAGTTTCAGTACAGAGCGAAGCACAGTGTGCACTGTGTGTGTCAAATAGTTTCAGTACAGAGCGAAGCACAGTGTGCACTGTGTGTGTCAAATAGTTTCAGTACAGAGCGAAGCACAATGTGCACTGTGTGTGTCAAATAGTTTCAGTACACAGCGAAGCACAGTGTGCACTGTGTGTGTCAAATAGTTTTTCAGTACACAGCGAAGCACAGTGTGCACTGTGTGTGTCAAATAGTTTCAGTACAGAGCGAAGCACAGTGTGCACTGTGTGTGTCAAATAGTTTCAGTACAGAGCGAAGCACAGTGTGCACTGTGTGTGTCAAATAGTTTCAGTACAGAGCGAAGCACAGTGTGTGCACTGTGTGTGTGTCAAATAGAGTCAGTACAGAGCGAAGCACAATGTGCACTGTGTGTGTCAAATAGTTTCAGTACACAGCGAAGCACAGTGTGCACTGTGTGTGTCAAATAGAGTCAGTACAGAGCGAAGCACAATGTGCACTGTGTGTGTCAAATAGTTTCAGTACAGAGCGAAGCACAGTGTGCACTGTGTGTGTCAAATAGTTTCAGTACACAGCGAAGCACAATGTGCACTGTGTGTGTCAAATAGTTTCAGTACAGAGCGAAGCACAGTGTGCACTGTGTGTGTCAAATAGAGTCAGTACAGAGCGAAGCACAATGTGCACTGTGTGTGTCAAATAGTTTCAGTACAGAGCGAAGCACAGTGTGCACTGTGTGTGTCAAATAGTTTCAGTACAGAGCGAAGCACAGTGTGCACTGTGTGTGTCAAATAGTTTCAGTACAGAGCGAAGCACAGTGTGCACTGTGTGTGTCAAATAGTTTCAGTACAGAGCGAAGCACAATGTGCACTGTGTGTGTCAAATAGTTTCAGTACAGAGCGAAGCACAGTGTGCACTGTGTGTGTCAGATAGTTTCAGTACAGAGCGAAGCACAGTGTGCACTGTGTGTGTCAAATAGTTTCAGTACAGAGCGAAGCACAATGTGCACTGTGTGTGTCAAATAGTTTCAGTACAGAGCGAAGCACAGTGTGCACTGTGTGTGTCAAATAGTTTCAGTATACAGCGAAGCACAGTGTGCACTGTGTGTGTCAAATAGTTCAAATAGAGTCAGTACAGAGCGAAGCACAATGTGCACTGTGTGTGTCAAATAGTTTCAGTACAGAGCGAAGCACAGTGTGCACTGTGTGTGTCAAATAGTTTCAGTACAGAGCGAAGCACAATGTGCACTGTGTGTGTCAAATAGTTCAAATAGTTTCAGTACAGAGCAAAGCACAGTGTGCACTGTGTGTGTCAAATAGTTTCAGTACAGAGCGAAGCACAGTGTGCACTGTGTGTGTCAAATAGTTCAAATAGTTTCAGTACAGAGCGAAGCACAGTGTGCACTGTGTGGTGTCAAATAGTTTCAGTACAGAGCGAAGCACAGTGTGCACTGTGTGTGTCAAATAGTTCAAATAGAGTCAGTACAGAGCGAAGCACAATGTGCACTGTGTGTGTCAAATAGTTTCAGTACACAGCGAAGCACAGTGTGCACTGTGTGTGTCAGATAGTTTCAGTACAGAGCGAAGCACAATGTGCACTGTGTGTGTCAAATAGTTTCAGTACAGAGCGAAGCACAGTGTGCACTGTGTGTGTCAAATAGTTTCAGTATACAGCGAAGCACAGTGTGCACTGTGTGTGTCAAATAGTTTCAGTACACAGCGAAGCACAGTGTGCACTGTGTGTGTCAAATAGTTTCAGTACACAGCGAAGCACAATGTGCACAGTGTGTGTCAAATAGTTCAAATAGTTTCAGTACAGAGAGAAGCACAGTGTGCACTGTGTGTGTCAAATAGTTTCAGTACAGAGCGAAGCACAGTGTGCACTGTGTGTGTCAAATAGTTTCAGTACACAGCGAAGCACAATGTGCACAGTGTGTGTCAAATAGTTCAAATAGTTTCAGTACAGAGCGAAGCACAGTGTGCACTGTGTGTGTCAAATAGTTTCAGTACACAGCGAAGCACAATGTGCACTGTGTGTGTCAAGTATTTTCAGTACACAGCGAAGCACAATGTGCACTGTGTGTGTGTGCATGACTTTGGACTCTCACATCAAAATGTACGGTCTGTACTATTAGAACGTGTTACATTGTTGGTATGTAAACAACATCCACAGGCTTCTTCTCCTGCCCCATTGTCACCCCTCCCTCCCTGCTTCGTCCCTCATTTCTCGTATGGTGAGGAATAGTCTCGTCTGACCAACACAAGCAGGGCATCTTTTTTCTCTTGTTTAAGAGATCACGAATAGAGTTTGAAATTGCTATGTTTTTTTTTTTTTGTTTGGTTTTGTTTGGGTTTCTCTCTTGGTTTGTTTTTGTTTGGTTAGTTGTTTTGTTTATTTGTTTTTGCTATAATGGAGGAAATAGTTCTGACCGTTTTCGTTTCGGTTTGGTTGAAAACTGTTGTGAACTATTGTGTCTTCCAAGCTCTTGAGCGATGGCACTTTGGTACAGCTGTTTGGACTGATCCATGCGGTTTTTCTTTTTTTTTTTTCCCCTAAATACCCATTCCGTGGTTTCTTTGAGTTCTGGTAACTGGCACACAAGCTACTTTGTGTGTCTTCTGACTGCCCCATCCATAGTTTTCCATGTCCTAGACGAGCGCCTTTCGTTTCCTTGACTGCGTCATGTAGAGGGTTTGGGGATCTTTTCAAAAACTTCTTAAATATGCCTTCACCTGTTCTAGTTTGTGTCTGACCTGCATTGAAGGAAGGTCCAGCAGGTCACGCAGGGTTTCAGTCAGGGCTCCCAAGGTCAGCCTCACTGCTTCCTTTTGAATTCTGCCCAGCTGAAGAAGTTGGCTCTGGGACAGTGTTGTAGGCCCTGTTCCATTTTCAGCTACATTGTGTTGCAACTGTTAGGCCCTAATCCATTTTCAGCTACATTGTGTGCAACTGTTAGGCCCTAATCCATTTTCAGCTACATTGTGTGCAACTGTTAGGCCCTAATCCATTTTCAGCTACATTGTGTGCAACTGTTAGGCCCTAATCCATTTTCAGCTACATTGTGTACAACTGTCTGAGGCACTGGTAGAAATGGCTTCATTGAATGCCTTCAACTGTCTGAGGCAGCTGGTAGAAATGGCTTCATTGAATGCCTTCAACTGTCTGAGGCACTGGTAGAAATGGCTTCATTGAATGCCTTCAACTGTCTGAGGCAGCTGGTAGAAATGGCTTCATTGAATGCCTTCAACTGTCTGAGGCAGCTGGTAGAAATGGCTTCATTGAATGCCTTCAACTGTCTGAGGCAGCTGGTAGAAATGGCTCATTGAATGCCTTCAACTGTCTGAGGCACTGGTAGAAATGGCTTCATTGAATGCCTTCAACTGTCTGAGGCAGCTGGTAGAAATGGCTTCATTGAATGCCTTCAACTGTCTGAGGCACTGGTAGAAATGGCTTCATTGAATGCCTTCAACTGTCTGAGGCAGCTGGTAGAAATGGCTTCATTGAATGCCTTCAACTGCCATTGCTTGTATGGCAGACAGGCTCTTTCTCCTTTAAGGACACCATTCTTAACATGCTTTGTAACGGTCAGTGTGCCATGAACACCTGTACCCGAGCAGCCAGGGTTGTTAGCTGGTCTGATGTGTGTTCCACTGAAGAAAGGTGATATGGGAAATCGTCCTGCCGTCTTGTAAAGACTGCAGACCAGTGTCTGGACTGATTGGGCTGGTGGACCATTTAGTGTCTTGGCACCACAGCATAATGATGTTTAATTGCTGCTGTACTGCTTTGGTTCTGTCTTGAACTTTCATCATCTTCTAATGTCAGCTTCGAGCAGTTCAGTTTCTTTTGAGGTCTGCAAGGCCTTCAGTGTAATTACTTTATACAGCACGGCAGAGAGGAGAACCTTGAGGCAAACCCATAGACAGTTTGTGGGGTTCAGTCATCCGGTCTCCAAATAGCAAGTTAACGGTTCGCTCCAGGAGCCATGCTGACTCCAAAGACAAAGAGGAAATTCATGAGAACCGAAAATGAGATTTTGCTGTATGCGTCTTCCAGGTCTATTGCTACTGCCAGTGTGTCTCAATTCCTTTCGAATCCTTCATAAACTTCACAGGCCAAAGTGACCGCATTTTCCCTTGCTTTTTTACCCGTTCTGTAGGCTCTTTGATTGGGAGGGAAGATCTGCCTATGTTTCAGTCACTTGCTAGTTGCCTTGCTATATGCACTCAGTAAGCGTTCCTGCTGTATTTTGCGCAGTGGTGGCGGTAGCTGACAATGACCAGTCCGGATCTGGGCAGAAGTTTCAGACAACCGTGTGTCCAGTCTTGTGGGACTCAGCCTTTATCGACACTGTCTCAGTAGACACTGACGATGAGAACTTTGGCTTCATCCTTTCATTATTTGACATGATGATAGCATCTCTTTGTCCTGCCATGGGTACACCATTTGTGTACATTGGGTGTTGCCTCATCCAGCTCACAGGTGTGTGTGATTCCATCATTGATGCCGCTCTGAGCAAGATGTTGATTTTACTTGGTCTCAAATCTGTTCTTTTTATTTTTCTGTAAATTCACTGGATCATTTCTGCTGCAGGAGAGGTTTTAAGTTTCCAATTTCAAAATCCTCAGAAGATCCTGAGAGATTCCCGTATGGCGACATAGTAGACTTCTACCCATCCATCCATGAAACGATCACATTGCCAGAACTAACAGCAGGTGGTGTCGCAACTAATGGAAATCTTTGCTTCCACCGGCGACTATTTCAACTGCAGCAGTCTAATGCTCCATGTTCGTTTCAACGTCTGGATCAGGGCAAGTGTTTCAACGTCTGGCTCAGGGCAAGGTGTTTCGAACGTCTGGATCTGGTTGGACTGTTAATGCAACGTCTGGATCAAGGCAACTCGTTTCAACGTCGGATCAGAGGCAACGGCCTCAACGTCTGGATCAGGGCAAGGTATTCTCCTTTCCCCCTGCAAGACTCTCGCAGCTTTTGTGTCTCTTTTCTCAGACTGTTTCTGGTCTCTACTCCGCCAGAGTGGCTGAACACTTGACCTGAATACATATTCGTGTAGTTCTATCATGGTTTCTTTTGTGTTTTCCTCTCCTTGACCTTCCTATGATATTCCTTCACTCTTCGTCGAGGGGTGAAGACGTCCTGACCCTTCACCTTGCCTGTCATGACTGTACCTCCAGAACGTGCCACAGTTTATGTTCACATCAGTATTCTGGTGCATCCAGACTATCTAAAAAAGGATACCCCGTCACAGAGGTTCCAGCCTTGTCACAGCAGGTGAAAGAGTATTCAACAGGTGGCAGCAGCCTACTAGACCGAGGACTTGCAATATCGCGGTTACAGGGAGAAGAACTGCATTATCACCTTCAGTGGCGGAGTCTACAGACTTGAAGAGAGTGACTTCCCCTGAGAACCCCCACAGATGGTCAGTAAAAACAAAGGTCGTTAAACATTTTTCAAAACGTGACAGAAAGTAGAGCTGTCTCACACAAATTGTCCAAAAGCTGGGAACCATTTCAAGACGTTCTGTCATGCATGGCACCTACCCACCAATTCCCCAAATGAAAAAACACTGACGGAGCTGTCTTTGTACTAAAAAAAGAACAGTGTCCCTTAAGTAACAAATGCCTCTATAACAACATTGTATACATTCATTGGTGGTGTAGAGGGGAAACCCCCAGCTGCCGTTGGGTACTGAAGATCTGTAATTGTCTATGAATTAAGAAACGGTAATTTCAGTTCTACATTTCGATTTCGAAACCATTGTGGTTGGCAGTAATGGGGGCTGCTATCACTTGCGTCAACAACCAAACAGAACTGAGAAAACATGGAGGCAGGCTTATAGACAAAAAACTAAACACGGCATATCCTGAATCATTGCTGTGTGGATACTGGACAATTACTAACTGGATTCTCAGATCTGAGATGGTTAGCCGCTTTTGCAAACCATGGGTCAGACGACCCTAAATACACACACATAGTACACACACACACACACACACAAACACGTTGTCACACACGCACACTGAACTGTAAACAACTGAAAACCGAACAACACGTGCAGCCAATCCGCACGTGCACGCAGTGACGCACGCCATATAACATCGCACGCACGACCCAAAACCAACCAGGATAGACGTTGATTTTAACGCTTCGCGCGCGCGCGCATCCACACACACACACACACACACACACACACACACACACACACACACATATATATATATATATATATATATATATATATATATATGATTGAGGGCATCTACACACAGACACACAGACACACACACACACACACACACACACACACACACACACACACACACACACATGCGCGCGCGCGCACGCGCACGAAGAGACAGAGAGAGACAGACAAGCAGACAGACGGACAGCCAACCAGCCAGCCAGCCAAGACCAGATAGACAGACAGACAGACAGACAGACCGACCGACAGACAGACAGAGAAAGAAGCGGTAATGAAGCTAACGCGCGTCTCTATCATATAAACCTAGTTATGACTTGTATATGTGTACGCCATGATTGATTCATCATTCATCATGCTAATGAATCATTGCAAAACATTTCACAACGAATATCCTCCCACCCCCCCCCACCCATCCATCCACACTCCCGCCACTCTTCCACCCCCCCCCCCCCCCCCCTTCCCCCCTTCATTGTTGCAGAGCGAAGACGGAGACACTACTTGGCTGAAGAATATGACACGCCCCTCCCGATCAAGTCGGAGTACGCCATCCCCGGCGTGACGTCACGGACGGCCGTGGGGGAAAAGGAGAGGATTCTGGGAGCCGGGGGACGCTCCCCCCGCCCCTCCACCTCCTCCCCACTCCCCCACCACGTCAGGAAGTCGTCCGGAACTGGCAGTGGGGGAGGGGGCAGCTCCATGCGTTATCAGCAGTCGTCAGGGATGGGGGCTGGCTTTCACGGTCAGTGTGTGTGTGTGTGTGTGTGTGTGTGTGTGTGTGTGTGTGTGTGTGTGTGCGTGTGTGTGTGTTGCGTTTAACGTCCTTCCACGCGACGTGGTGTGTGTGTGTGTGTGTGTGTGTGTGTGTGTGTGTGTGTGTGTGCGTCTGTGCACGTGCGCGCGCGCGCGCGTGTGTGTGCGCGCGCGTGCTGTGTGTGTATGTGTGTTGCGTCGCGTGCGCGCACGTGCGTGCGCGCGTATATTTTTCGGTCAAATTTGTTGTTAATCAAAGTTGGAGACAGGAGAACGTGAGGAGGAGGAAGGGGGGGGAGGGGGGGGGGGGGGGGGGGGAGATTGGACATCCAGCATCGGCAATGAAGGGCGTTCAATAGTGACTGAAACTTATACAGCTGTCACACTCACCATGGGCTGCAGGGGACGACTGTCCAACAATCTCTGGGCACCATTGCACAACACCCATGCTGTGTCGCTGCGCTCTCTCCGTGGTGCTGCCCTGTCACATTTGTCAGTGTTGTCCAGGTCTGAGAAACTGGCAGGTAGGTAAGTTAATCCTCTGTACAGAGTGCTAAGGAGTTTGCGGAAGCATCTCATCTTTAAAGCCTGAATCCTTCTCTCAAGTTCAGCTGTCAGAGTCCACGTCTCACAGGCATAGAGAAACATGGCAATGACCGGAGAGCGCATCGGTCTGACCTTGGAACCGATCGTGTTGCTTCTGTCATTCCAGATGGGCCTTAGTCTGGCTGGCGCTTCCGTCGTTTGCGCATCTGTGGAGAGCTCGTACAAAGACCACGTTACCAGCTTGGAGGTCCAGACTAGAGTAAAGCAAGTTATTGGGCCATGCGAAGACCTGTTGTCCACCGTGAAAAGAAGGGAAATGATATGGTATGGTTATGTATCAAGACCAACAGGACTTGCCAACACCATTCTACAGGGAACAGTGTCAGGAGGCAGAAGGAGAGGAAGACAGAGAAAGAGGTGGGAGGACATCAGTGAATGGACTGGCCTCACACACAGCGACTGCCTCAGAGCGACAGGAAGACCACAGGTCTAGACAGCTGCTGTGTGTGTGTCTGTATTCCTGGAACCGAGTCTCTATTTCTCAGCGCAGAGGAGAAGCACACAACCGATGACTGCCATGATTCTGCTTGTCTAAAATCGCCATCACCGAAATATTCGACGACAAGAAGAAGAAGAAGAAGAAGAAGAAGAAGAAAAGAAAAAAAACAAAACAAAAAACAAAAAACAAACAAACAAAAAAACGACCATATCCACAGGCAGTTTTAGTTCTGGTGTACTGAGTTAGAACAGTGGTCAGCTTAAGCCATGCTGGCCAAAAGAACGTTTTTTTTTTTTTAACAAATCTTAAATAAATGTCAGCGAACCGCCCACAGAAACGTGGACAAAACGAGTCACAAGACAAACCACAACGCGTTTCAACCTCTTAGGTCTTCTTCAGGTGCAACAAACATGAAACAAATAACGAAAATGCACTTAGCTTTGATCGCTTCTGTGTTCAGCGCAAGAAAGAAGGCGTTGAATTAACTTCTAACTTTTTCTTCTTTCTCTTTCTCTTTTTTCTGTCTTTATTTTAATTATATATTTTTTTGCACATTCCGACCTGTTCTGTGAACAGGTGGCAAATAAGCTGTCAAATCCGTTCTTTTCTTTGACAAGTTTTTTTTTTTTTTTCGAAGTAAAGTGGTGAAAACCGTAAGGGAGACTATTCCAGACAGACAGAGCCCAGTATCTCTTCGTAACCCCCCAGGCACTGACGAAGGCTGCTGTGCGGCGGAGGCCCTCCAGAGATCCATAGAGCCTCTCCCTCGTCGATGTGTCGGCAGGCCAGGAGGCTCTTAGCTTTCCAGTGTTGGACAGTCCTGCAGGAAGTCTTCCACTCACGGGGGTGTTGGACAGTCCTGCAGGAAGTGTCGCCAGTCACAGTCACTGGGGGCTGGCTGTGCCGCAGGGGCAGCCTGAAGACTCGCCAGTCACAGTCACTGGGGGCTGGCTGTGCCGCAGGGGCACCCTAAGACTCGCCAATCACAGTCACTGGGGGCTGGCTGTACCGCAGGGGCACCCTGAAGACTCGCCAATCACATCACTGGGGGCTGGCTGTACCGCAGGGGCACCCTGAAGACTCGCCAATCACATCACTGGGGGCTGGCTGTGCCGCAGGGGCACCCTGAAGACTCGCCAATCACATCACTGGGGGCTGGCTGTGCCGCAGGGGCAGCCTGAAGACTCGCCAATCACAGTCACTGGGGGCTGGCTGTGCCGCAGGGGCACCCTGAAGACTCGCCAGTGTGGAGTTGGGGGAACATGTGGAGCCCAGTGTATGACCAGGAAGCTTCACAGAAGGATTTGATTTTGACACCAGGAACCAGGGGCCTTCCTGAAGTGGAGCCTGATCGGAAATGGCGTGGGCCTGGGTGTTCAGAATTTGAAGGACGTCAGTGATTCTGAGAGGCAGCGCGCGCGCCTGCAACAAAATTAGGTATAAGCTGATTTGGAGACAGAGGTTAAAAGGTTGTTGACCCCTGTCGTAAGGAAGATTGAAACAGATTGCAGTCTCTCTCTCTCTCTCTCTCTCTCTCTCTCTCTCTCTCTCTCTCTCTCTCTCTCTCTCTCTCTCCAAAAAAGAAGCACTGTAGTGTCTAGCATAATTGATGTGTATCTGTACATTCTCTCTCTCTCTCTCTCTCTCTCTCTCTCTCTCTCTCTCTCTCTCTCTCTCTCTCTCTCTCTCTCTCTCTCTGTCTGTCTCCTCTCTCTCTCTCTCTCTCAAAACCTCTATCTAGCTCTCTCATCTCTCTCTCTCTCTCTCACCCCCTCTCTCCAAAACGAAGAAGTACGATAGTGTCTAGCATAATTGATATCTCTCTCTCTCTCTCTCTCTCTCTCTCTCTCTCTCTCTCTCTCTCTCTTAAACGACTCGAGTAGTGGCGCTAGTGAGACGCAGCGCTTTCGACACGTGGGGACTGAAGACAGTAGCGTTATCCATAGGACGAGGGGGAGGGAACAAAGTGGCAACGACACGTCACGGCTTGGTACGTAGCACTGATGACCGTAGAGGTCCCGACAGGCGGCAGCACTGGTAGCACGTCACGCTGTTGACGCGGGGTGTCAATGACACGTCACTTCCTTCCACACGCACCCAGAAAGGCTGGCAGCTGGCAAATGGACTGAAGAAGCGTTGAAGTGTTACAGCGTAAAAGATAGTGACACTCTTCGTTGGCCAGTGCGGGGGGGGGGGGTGGGGGGGGGGGTGGGTGAGGAGGGGAGGAGGGGGAGGGTGAAGGGGAGGGGGGGAGAGCGGGTAGGTAGGGTAGGGCAGGGTAGGGCAGGGTAGGGCAGGGTAGGGGTAGGGTAGGGTAGGGTAGGGTAGGGTAGGGTAGGGTAGGGTAGGGTAGGGTAGGGTAGGGTAGGGTAGGGTAGGGTAGGGTAGGGTAGGGTAGGGTAGGGTAGGGTAGGGTAGGGTAGGGTAGGGTAGGGTAGGGTAGGGTAGGGTAGGGTAGGGTAGGGTAGGGTAGGGTAGGGTAGGGCAGGGTAGGGTAGGGTAGGGTAGGGTAGGGTAGGGTAGGGTAGGTAGGGTAGGGTAGGGTAGGGTAGGGTAGGGTAGGGTAGGGTAGGGTAGGGTAGGGTAGGGTAGGGTAGGGTAGGGTAGGGCAGGGTAGGGCAGGGTAGGGTAGGGTAGGGTAGGGTAGGGCAGGGTAGGGTAGGGTAGGGTAGGGTAGGGTAGGGTAGGGTAGGGTAGGGCAGGTAGGGCAGGGCAGGGTAGGGCAGGGTAGGGTAGGTAGGGTAGGGCAGGGTAGGGGGTAGGGGGTAGGGTAGGGCAGGGTAGGGTAGGGTAGGGTAGGGTAGGGTAGGGTAGGGTAGGGTAGGGTAGGGTAGGGTAGGGTAGGGTAGGGTAGGGTAGGGCAGGGTAGGGTAGGGCAGGGTAGGGTAGGGTAGGGTAGGGTAGGGTAGGGTAGGGTAGGGTAGGGGTAGGGGGTAGGGTAGGGTAGGGTAGGGTAGGGGGTAGGGTAGGGTAGGGTAGGGTAGGGTAGGGTAGGGCAGGGTAGGGTAGGGTAGGGTAGGGTAGGGTAGGGGGTAGGGCAGGGTAGGTAGGGTAGGGTAGGGTAGGGTAGGGCAGGGTAGGGCAGGGGTAGGGTAGGGCAGGGTAGGGCAGGGTAGGGCAGGGTAGGGTAGGGTAGGGTAGGGCAGGGTAGGGTAGGGCAGTAGGGTAGGGCAGGGTAGGGTAGGGTAGGGCAGGGCAGGGTAGGGTAGGTAGGGTAGGTAGGGTAGGGTAGGGCAGGGTAGGGCAGGGTAGGGGCAGAATAGGGCAGGGTAGGGCAGGGTAGGGCAGGGTAGGGTAGGGTAGGGTAGGATAGGGTAGGGTAGGGTAGGATAGGTAGGGTAGGGTAGGGTAGGGTAGGGTAGGGTAGGGTAGGGTAGGGTAGGGTAGGGTAGGGCAGGGGGATAGGGTAGGGTAGGGGGCAGGGTAGGGTAGGGTAGGGTAGGGTGGGGGTAGGGTGGTCATAGGAACATTTTTTTTTTTAGGGTAGGGTAATCCACAGGTTATATCCCACAAGGGCAAATACAGGGTAGGATACGGTAGGGTGGACAGGGATGGATGGGGTGGTGGGATAGGGGGGTTGTGCAGGAGCTAAAACTCGTAAGCCTGTATATCGAACATGTTTTTTTTTAAATTTTTTTAAGCTTTTTTAATCCACACGTTGGATCAGACAAAATCACGTAGCCTGTAGCAATTCGTCAGTGGACAGAGATAAATTACCTACTGTATATCGCTGGACAGAGATAAACCACCTAAGCCTGTATATCGCTGGACAGAGATAAACCACGTAAGCCTGTATATCGCTGGACAGAGATAAATCACGTAAGCCTTGTATATCGCTGGACAGAGATAAACCACCTAAGCCTGTATATCGCTGGACAGAGATAAACCACCTAAGCCTGTATATCGCTGGACAGAGATAAATCACGTAAGCCTGCATATCGCTGGACAGAGATAAATCACTTAAGCCTGTGTATCGTTGGACAGAGATAAACCACCTAAGCCTGCATATCCCTGGACAGAGATAAATCACGTAAGCCTGTATATCACTGGGAGATAGATAAACCACCTAAGCCTGTATATCGCTGGACAGAGATAAATCACTTAAGCTTGTATATCGCTGGACAGAGATAAATCACCCATGCGCAGGTGGACAGAAATAAATCGCCAAGAGACAGAAGAACAAGAGATAACACCCGAAGGTGCGGGCGGGACCCAGTGAAGTACTGTCCTCAACTGCTGAACAAACCACCTGGGAGCAATCCTGCACCACCCCTTAGAAGCCTGTGCTGTGTTCACATAGGGTGAAGGCGAGCACAGGGCATTCCATTCAGATGTCAAGGGGCGTAACTGCTCCCTGGCAAAGATTGACCTTCCGTAGATCAGAGGACACAGATAAATTTTCTTTTATCACTGAACAGAGACAAATCACCGGTGTATCTGTGGACAGACACATCATCTATATATCAGTGAGCAGGAATACATCGCCTGTGTATCAGTGGACAAAGATAATAATAATAATAATATAGTAGTAGTAGTAGTAGTAGTAGTAGTAGTAGTAGTAGTAGTAATAAATACTTATTTAGCGCCTATTCTCGGCTAGAGACCAAGCTCTAAGCGCTTTACAATCACACTCGTTTACACAACGGGCTGCCTACTTGGGTAGTGCCGACTGAAGGGCTGCCAGCTGGCGCTTCATTCAGTCGTTTCCCGTGTCATCCAGTCAATATCTTTCAATATCGTTCACTCAGTTTCCTTACTTCCTTCATTCTTTTCCATTTCTCACGCAGGGTGCATACTATGTGTGGCGTGTCATCCATACCAACGGCCAAATTGGCCTTCTCTTCCGAAAGTTGGTGATGGGATTTTACGTGTGTGCAAGATGTTATGCGTGCGTTCACACACGGAAACCTCGGTTTATAGTCTCATTCGAAGGACTGTATGGGAAATGGAGTCAGAACCAATGTTGACTCCGAGGGAAAAATCCCCCTGTACCGAAACGGCCCGGCGGAGATTCGAACCCGCAACTCCGGCACTTTACCCACTGAGCTATTCCGGCTCCTCGCCACCTCAACCGGCGCACCCACTTCTCAGCCACACATAAATGCATGGAGATATATCACCTTTATATTAGTGAACAGAGATCAACCAGCAGTAGATCAGTGGACACATAAATCAACTCTTTATCAGTACACACAGATAAGTCACCTACTTATCAGTGGACAGAGAAAAATCACCTATATCAGTAGACATAGATAATCAGCTATACATCAGTTTCACAGTTTTCGCAGGCGGAGACTGAAACAAATTTTGAAGAGAAATTACGATTATTGCGCCAGTCAAGAGGGACAAACAAATGACTTTTTTTTGTACTCCCGGTTCTTATGAACAGGGAGTACTTTAGAATGGAAACGAAAAAAATGCTATCTGTGTGTCTGTCTGTGTTTCTGTCTGTCCGTGGTCAAAATGTGTTCCACTCGCTCCAGACGTGAGTTTTGGCCCGGTGCAGTGGAACTCCAAGAAAAGCTGTGTGGAACGGCAGACTCACTCCGACAGACCGCTGACTTTGCCCAAGCTACCAGACTTTTGTATCTGACCAGCAGGACAGGGGAACGCAGAAGAAGAAGGAAGTATGAGATAAGATCACCTAGGTATAAGTGGACAGAGAGAAAGCACCACTGTATCTATGGACAGAGATAAATCGCCAGCATATCAGCAGACAGAGATAAATTACCACCACCCCCACCACCACCACCACCACTGCACCACCACTGGGCCATGCAACAACAACAACATGTTTCAGCAACACATCTCCCTCTCTCTCTCTCTCTCATACTATATATATATATATATATATATATGGGATATACATATATATATATATATATATATATATATATATATATATATATATATATATATATATATATATATATATATATATATATATATAGTGTGTGTGTGTGTGTGTGTGTGGTGTGTGTGTGTGTGTGTGTGTGTGTGTGTGTGTGTGCGCGCGCGCGCGCGCGCGCGTGCGCACCTAGATATATCAGTAGAAAGAGATAAATCGCCTATACGTCAGTGGATAAAGATAAATCACCGATTTATCAGTAGGCAAAGATAATTCACGAACATATATCAGTGGACAGAGACAAAACACCTAAATATCTGTGGTCAGAGATAAACCATGTGTGTATCTGTTGTATTCTCATCAGCGTGGGATGGAATCACCAGAGATAAATCATGTGTGTATCTGTTGTATTCTC
Source organism: Conus betulinus (assembly GCA_016801955.1). Classification (NCBI taxonomy): domain Eukaryota; kingdom Metazoa; phylum Mollusca; class Gastropoda; order Neogastropoda; family Conidae; genus Conus; species Conus betulinus. The sequence goes on along the minus strand of JADBJO010001473.1, from coordinate 130,132 downwards.
ATCAGCGTGGGATGGAATCACCATTAAGCGGTTACCCGGTTTCTGCATTTGTTTCCATAGGATATTTATGTACATACGGATTTATTCGTTTATTTATTCATTTATACATTTATCTATTCATTCATTACTTGTTTACTTATTTATTCATTCATTTATCTGTTTATTTACTTGTTTTATTTATCTGTTTATTCGCGTATTCTAGTGTTGTGTGTGTGTGTGTGTGTGTGTGTGTGTGTGTGTGTGTGTGTGTGTGTGTGTGTGTGTGTGCGCGCGCGCGCGCGCGCGCGTGTATTCATCTGTGTATGTATGCCTGTATTTATTCATTTATTTACTTATTTATTCGTGTTTCATTCATATATTTATTTGTTTATTTGTAAGTCCGTATCGTGGGAGTCATTACAGCGTATGATAAAAATAAAATTCTTACAGCTAATGTGTTGTCATAGATTTATTGATTTGCTGATTGACTGCCTGATCAATGACATGATCAATCGATCGACTCATTGTTTTGTTTTGTGTGTGTGTGTGTGTGTGTGTGTGTGTGTGTGTGTGTGTGTGTGTGTGTGTGTGTGTCTCAGAAGAAATCCCGGGCTACTCCGCCGGGCACAGCATCAGCGTGTACTACGCCGAGCCTTGGAGCGGCTGCTCGGATGGCGACAGCAAGGACCCCCGTCCTCGCCACCTCAACCGGGGCACCCCACCTCTCAGCCCCCACCCAGACTCCCCGGCCCACGGGAGGCCGGCCACGGCGACGGAGGGGGCGGAGCCGGGGGCTATCATCGTGGTGGGCACCCCGTCCACCACCACCACCACCACCACCCGCACCACCACCACCCTCCCCACGCGCACGTGCACCCCCAGCAGCAGCAACATCACGGGGACGCCTACATCCACCAGCAACACCCACACCACCACAAGGGGTCGCCTTACGCCTCCTCCTGCCCCTCCCCCAAGATCGGCGCAGGTCATCGAGGTGACAGCCCTGCCCTGCTCCTCAAGAGCGCCACGTCCGCCATTCATCACCAGCAGGGCGAGAGCCCGGGGTCCACCTCAAGGGCAACCCCACTCACCCCCAGGGCCTGGGGATCTCGCAGACTGTCCATCATGACCGGGGTCCTTCCCTACCTCACGATGCCAAAGGAGGCCCCCCAGTGGGCACGCCCTCTTCCGACAGTAGCCCGTGACGTCAGCTGCGCGTGCTTTGTTTGTTTGGTTGTTTTTTTTGTTTTTAAGGTTTGGAAGAAGAAAAAGAAGGAGGGAGGAAAAATAAAACCATGGCGTCATGGCGTTTCTTCTTTTTTTCTTTTTTTTTTTCAATACTTACTTTTTTGCCGTGATGAGAGAAAATGACCCCTCGCATTGGTTTTTCGATCCTTGGGCGGCTACTGGAGCCAAGCCCCAAACCCAACATACTGAGAGGCCGACAGACACTCTATCTCTCCTAACTCTCTAAACCTGGACCGGAATTTGGACTTGGGGACAGCGAGGAGCGAACCAGCGACCACGATGATGATGATGATGATGATGATGATGGTGATGGTGATGATGGTGGTGATGATGATGGAGGTGATGGTGATGATGATGGAGGTGATGGTGATGATGATGGAGTTGATGATGACAGCTAAAAGCAGGAGTTCTGCCATTGGAGGCGGTGCCAGATGAAGCGGCGACCACAATAACTGTCAGTGACAGCAGCTGGAGTTTCAGGCAGACTTGTGACGTCAGACAATGGCTGATGACGTTGTGCGTGACGTTGAAGTGCCAAGGATGATGCAATGCTAGTGTGCGAGCCCGACATTGT
>JADBJO010001473.1:110000-111615 GCA_016801955.1 Conus betulinus | reverse complement strand
TAGATAGGTCATTTTTTCTCATTCTGTGTATGTTTGAAACTAACCCCCCCCCCCCCACACACACACACACACACACGCACACGCACACACACACAATTTCAGCTCTATTTATTTTCTACGTGTACTTTAACATGTTCGTGGTGAATCATTTGATTTTATGTTGCTACAAACTCGCCATGGTCTCAAAGGAATACAGGGACCAATCATTTTGTACCAGGCCATCTCCACACCAACACATTCACCCTGAAGATATATAGCTATTAGGTCACTCTCTTTGAATCTTAGAGGTAGGGCAGTGGGACGGGGGTGGGGGTGAGGGGGGCTGGGGATGTGGGGAGGGGATGGGGAAGATAAAGAGGGGGGAGGAGTGGGGGAGGGGGGAGAGCTTGGGGAAAGTATTCCTTTGGTATTTTTTTTCTGTAAATGATGTCTTTGATATTGGTTGTATTCACTGATCTACCGGGGATGTTTTATGCATGCTGTGTGAATTCAGTGAAGAGTGCGACAGTGAGTTTGACTGGCTCTGGGTTGTGTTGAGGTGATGATGGTTAAGGCTCTGGGTTGTGTTGAGGTGATGATGGTTAAGGCTCTGGGTTGTGTTGAGGTGATGATGGTTAAGGCTATGGGTTGTGTTGAGGTGATGATGGTTAAGGCTCTGGGTTGTGTTGAGGTGATGATGGTTAAGGCTTTGGGTTGTGTTGAGGTGATGATGGTTAAGGCTCTGGGTTGTGTTGAGGTGATGATGGTTAAACCACAGACCTGCAGTGACAGCATGGAGACAGGTCCATTGAAGAGTTGGCCGGGGTTCAGACCTATGTAAACCACCTGACAAACGTGTGGGATTTTTGCAACACTGAATATATACCGGTTATCGTTTTCTTTGTGAACAGTTTGAGAGAATTGCTTTGGTTTTTGTTTTTTTGTTTGTTTTCTTCCCCGGTAAATCGATATTTTCCATTAAGTGACATGTTGGTTGTGTTAAATTAAAAAAAAAGCAAGAGAGAATGGTTAAATGTCATTTGTGTCAAAAACACGGAAATTTGGGAAAAAAAAAAAAAGAGAGAAAATGTCTTCAGATTTTTAACACACGAACAAATGGATTTTGTTGTAATTTTTTTAAATGAACACCTCCAGGTTGACATTGTTTTTACTACAAAGATTTTTTTACCTGGACGAAATATACCATTTGTAAATCCTTGCTTTTTGTTAATGTGGGATTTGCCGACTTTTTTTTTTTCGTGTTCATTGGAATAAACTTGGATCTGTGTGCCAGTGTTTTGTCCATGTCTGAAACACGCCAGACTGTATGATGGGTGTACCCATGTCTGAAACAGGCCAGACTGTATGATGGGTGGACCCATGTCTGAAACAGGCCAGACTGTATGATGTATGGACCCATGTCTGAAAACAGGCCAACAGGACCCACGTCTGAAACTGCCAGACTGTATGGATGGACCCATGTCTGAAACAGGCCAGACTGTATGATGGATGGACCCATGTCTGAAACAGGCCAGACTGTATGATGGGTGGACCCATGTCTGAAACAGGCCAGACTGTATGATGGATGTACCCATGTCTGAAACAGGCCAGACTGTATGATGGATGTACCCATGTC
>JADBJO010001473.1:97500-105000 GCA_016801955.1 Conus betulinus | reverse complement strand
AGGCCAATTTTACTGCTTTGCTATCCAAACTTTGTAGCTTTTTCAAAAGATATTTTGGAGCAGAAAAATAAACTTCCTGGCCGTACTTTAATTTGGATCGAACTAAAGAAGTAGACAAATGCAATAAATTTTTGTGTCTTGCCCCCAAGGCTGGTGGTTGATTATCTTTAAAAAGTTTATTCTTTTTCTCGCCTTGGCTAATAAATGTTCTATATGCTTTTTCCAACTAAGTTTTGTTGTCAAAAAGACTCCTAAAAATTTAACACAATTTTGATATTTCAAGATATTATCCTCTAATTTCAAAATAGGAACATGGAAGGATTTTCACCATTATTAAATAGCAGCAAACATGTTTTTTCTCCTGACAATTTTTAAACCATTTTCTCTTATATATTTTGATAAATTGTTTAGTTCCTGTTGATATATTTGTCTGCACATGTCTGATAGTCCTCTTATTCGAATTTTTCCTTAAACTGGTGTTTATCCATACTGCAATATCATCAGCGTATTGAACCACATGTGTTCTTAGACAAAGCTTTTGGAAGATCATAAACAAAAATGGAGAATAAAATTGGAGCAATGATTGAACCTTGTGGGATCCCATATCTACACTTCTGAATGATGAGTAGGTATTGCCAATTTTTGTACACATATGTCTATCCTTCAAAAAGGCTTTAATATATCCATACAATTTGCCACAAATTCCTATTTCCTTTAATTTGAACAGTAATCTGGCATGCCAAAACACTATCATACGCTTTTTTTTAACGTCAAAAAATGTAGCTAGTGTGCTTTTTCTTCGTGAAATAAGCTTCACCAAATGATCTGTAGTGCATCTCCCTTTCCTAAAGCCAGCCTGCTGGACTGGAATCTTGTTATTCTTTTCACAATAAAAAGTGATCCGCTTGAGTATAATTTTTTCCATTATTTTTCCAGCATGAGAAGTAAGCGAAATTGGTCTATAGCTGTTAACTGAAGATCTAATTTTGCCCTCTTTTAGAATTGGTACAACTACTGAACTCTTCCAGATTTAGGAATAGCGCCAATATCCCTGACACTACCACCAGTTGTAGAAGGAAGAACAACAACAACAACAACCGTTAACAATCAATAACGAACAAAATAGGGAAACTTTTGCTTCCATGATGAAATAAATACATGCCCGTAACTCTAAACGAATGATGCTGCTCACGGCACCGAATCACCTAGCAGAAATGACAACAAAGAGCACACAGAACAAACAAAGAGACATCCCCGTAATCATAAGCAATGGCAATAACAGCAACACAAAACAGCAGCAACCTAAGAACCAACGGCAACATCGACAACTACAGCAACAATAACGTTGATGATGAGCCAACAAGAATATCTCTGACGGCTGCAATATGGAAACATCTGCCGTCCTTGCTGTCGTCTTTCTCATATCAATTAGTTATAAAAGGAATTATGAGTAATTCCGCAAGACAGTACGGACAAACTGATTACAAGACAAAACACGACGCGTCTCGACCTCTTAGGTCTTCCTCAGGTACAACAAACAACATCCAGGACAATGAAAGCAAAGAACGAGCACTCACGCGTCTTGTGTTCGGCGCAAGATGGGCGTTGAATGAAAACGAGGCCTTTGGGAAGGGGACCCTAGGACTTAGAATAATGATGATGACAATAATAAGAATGGTAACAAGAAAAAAAAAAGTAATGATGGTGATGGCGATGAAAATATTTGAACAATAAAGGGAGGATTACTACCACTTGTGATGATAATATGACGATGGGTAGTTATAGCGTTAATAATGGTTAAACATAGGGAGAGCAAGTAGAGGGGTTGGAGGTTAGCAGAACAGCATAGATTTTGTTTTGGGTTTTATTTTTCATTATTATTCAGTGAGATGATGATAATGGTGATGATAGTAACAATGATTGCTTGTTTTTGCCTGAGGAAGACCTAAGAGGTCGAAACGCGTCGTGTTTTGTCTTGTCATATGTCTGTCCATATTGTCTTGCAGAATCACGTACAATTCTTTCAAACTTTTGTTTCAGTTTCTGCCTTCACTCATCTCACTTCCAAACTAATATCAATGAACATTCTTATTGGTCAGTTCATACTTTTTTTTGTCTCCACCCCCCCCCCCCCCCCCCCCCCCCCCCCCCTCTTATTCCTACATTGCACAGGCATCATGGCGTATTTGCAGAACTAGACCAAAAGATCTTTGATGCGTGCTTCGGTCCTCGTGCAGAATTGTTTCCCCCCCCCCCCTGTGTCCTTGACCTTGAGAGTAGCCTTGATATGATGTGTGTTAGTCCCCAGTCCCCCCCCCCCCCCCCCCCCCCCCCCCCCGTGTCCTTGACATTAAGGAGAGTACGAGTTCTTTCCTCCTCCCCTCCCTCCCCCCTCCGCCCCCCCCCCCCTCCCCGTTTCCTAAACTTAAGGGTAGTGTGAGTTCTTTCCCTTCACCCTTCCCCCTCCTTCCCCCATCCCCACCCCCCACCTCTCGTTTCCTTGACCCTGAGAATAGCCTTGATATGATGTGAGTTATTCCCCTCCCCCCGTGTCCTTGACATTTAGGATAGTACGAGTTCTTTTTTCCCCCCCCCCCCCCCCCCCCCCCCCCCCCCCCCCCCCCCCGTTTCCTTGAACTTAAGGGTAGTGTGAGTTATTTCCCCTCACCCTGTTTTTACTCGGCGTAAGGATGGTGTGAGTTGTCTCCCTTTCCCCCCCCCTCCCCCCTCCTCCCTTTCACCTGACCGTAAGTGTGGTGTGAGTTCTTTCCCTTCTTTAAGCTCTTTCTCCCTCCAACCCCACCCCCCAACCCCCGCCCCTTCCCCCTTCCCCCTGTTTCGTTGATCTGAAGGATGGTATGAGTTCTTCCCCTTCCCTCTATTCACTGGACCATAAGGATGCTAAGAGTTTCTGTGTGTCAGGTACTTATGAACCAAGTCTAATGTGTAGCGTGCATGTTACTGAGCGTAAAAGATCCCTCAGCACCATGGGGATTGCACCTGGCCAGCATCTGCAAGGTCCAGTGGAATAAGGAGAAGATGTAGATAGCCTGAAAAAGAAATGGCGGAGGAGGGCGTTGTTGTTGTTATTGTTGTTGTTGTTGCTGGTGATGGTGGTAGTGGTGGTGGTGGTGGCAGTGGTGGTGGTGTGGGTAGTGTCAGTGGTGGTTGTGGCAGTGGTGGTGCGGCGGTGGTGGTGGTGGTGGTGGTGGTGGTGGGTGGTGGCGGTGGTGGTGGTGGTGGTGGTGACGGTGGCTATGTTTTGAGAAGAGTAATTCGAGGCTGGGACAGAGGAATGTTTTCTGACAATAGAATACAACAGCATACAGTACAATGCAATACAATGTAATACAATACAATACAATACAATACAACATCTCACAATGCAGTGCGGCGCAACACACAGTACAATGCATTACAGTACAACACAACAGCGTACAGCACAACACAGTACAATGCATTATAGTACAACACAACAGCGTACAGCACAACACAGTACAATGCATTACAGTACAACACAACAGCGTACAGCACAACACAATGCAATGCACTACAGTGCAACACAACAGCGTACAGCACAACACAGTGCAATGCACTACAGTACAACACAACAGCGTACAGCACAACACAGTACAATGCACTACAGTACAACACAACAGCGTACAGCACAACACAGTAGATTGCACTACAGTACAACACAACAGCGTACAGCACAACACAGTAGATTGCACTACAGTACAACACAACAGCGTACAGCACAACACAGTACAATGCACTACAGTACAACACAACAGCGTACAGCACAACACAGTACAATGCATTACAGTACAACACAACAGCGTACAGCACACAACACAGCACAATGTATTACAGTACAACACAACAGCGTACAGCACAACACAGCACAATGCATTACAGTACAGCACAAACAGCGTACAGCACAACACAGCACAATGCATTACAGTACAGCACAACAGCGTACAGCACAACACAGCACAATGCGTTACAGTACAGCACAACAGCGTACAGCACACACAATACAATGCATTACAGTACAGCACAACAGCGTACAGCACAACACAGTACAATGCATTACAGTACAACACAACAGCGTACAGCACAACACAGTACAATGCATTACAGTACAACACAACAGCGTACAACATAACACAATACAATGCATTGCAGTACAACACAACAGTGTACAACATAACACAGTACAAAGATACACTTTACTACACACTGTGGTATAGAATACAATTTAACACGATGCAATGTAATACAAACAAACCCACTGCAACAAAAGATGAAATGATAAGTACTACAACATTATGGAGCGTAAATATAAACACAATAAGACATAATGCAATGCCGTACAACAGTTCACAGTGCAACCCAGTACAATGAAGCACAATGCAACAAGACACTACACATACACTCTGATTCAAGCGCACACACACACACACACACACACACACACACACACACACACACACACACACACAATCAGCACTGTGATGACATGAAATGTTTATGCAGAGAAAACAGGGCCTAGCCAGCAAGACAACACAGTCGGATTTTAAGAATAACAATTTTTAGCCAGTCCGCCCAAAACAAGGACAAACAAGTTACAAGACAAACACACGACGTGTTTTCGACCGCTCAGGTCTTCTTCAGACAAGAGAGAAGCAACGTCTCATATTTGGCGCGAGACGGACGTTGAATGGAAATGGAGCTTTTTTATTCTTTTTTTTTCACCGAGTTCAGAGAAGATAAAGTGATTGCTCGTTCGTTTTCATTCTCCTGAACGTTGTTTCTCTTGCCATGCCTAAAGAAGACCTAAGAGGTCGAAACGCGTCGTGTTTTGTCCTGTAACTTGTTTGCTCCGTGGGGGGGGGGGGTGGGGGGGGGGGGGGGGTGGGGGGGGGGGGGGGGGGGGGGGGGGGGTTTTTTTTTCTTTCTTCTTCTTTCTTTTTTTCTTTTTTTTTTTTTAAACGGACTCACTATGAATGATCCTTAACATCGGTTTCAATTTCCGCTTGCAATCACCTCATGCTGAAAGTAACACAGCGGGGGATGAAATCCCAGGTAATACCCCAGCCCGCGACAGCGTCACACAAATGACGGGTGGCTCAGACTCGCCATCACATCCCACCCGCCTGTTTGCAAGGTGAAGGGGTGGTGTGGGTGGCTGGGTGTGGGGTGGGGGGCGGGGGTGGGGGGGGATGGGGGGGGGGGGGTACGGGTGTAAGGTCAGATGGGCGGTAACTGGGTTGACGCTATGAAAACAACGGCTAAACCTAATTTCACAGTACTACTCCACTCACTGTAGTTCGTGTGTGTTCGTTTATTAAAGAACTGTACCATTGACAACAAAAACATCAACGACACCTCTGTTTCTGTCTCTCTTTGTCTCTCTCTCTGTCTCTCTCTCTTTCTTGCGTTGTGCCACAATCTCCTATTCTGTCACAATCTGTCTGTCTATCCATATTGACTGTCTGTGACAACTGTAAAAACACTGTGGAATACAATCATGCACAATGACTGTAAAAAACACTGTCTCAATCTCTCTTTCCATTTCTTGCGTTGTGCCACAATCATCCTTATTGACCTGTAAAAACACTGTGACAATCATCCATACTGACACTGTGACTACAATCATCGTAGGACTGTAAAAACACTGTGACAACAATTATCCATATTGACTGTAAAAACACTGTGACTACAATCATCCACAATGACTGTAAAAACACTGTGACTACAATCATGCACAATGACTGTAAAACACTGTGACTACAATCATCAATGACTGTAAAAACACTGTGACTACAATCATCCACGATGACTGTAAAAACACTGTGACTACAAACATCCTGTGACTGTACAATGACTACAATCATCCACGATGACTGTAAAAACACGTGACTACAATCATCCCACAATGACTGTAAAAACACTGTGACTACAATCATCCACAATGACTGTAAAAACACTGTGACTACAATCATCCACGATGACTGTAAAAACACTGACTACAATCATGTAGAATGACTACAATAACTGTAAAAACCGTGACTACAATCATACAATCATGACTGTAATGACCTGACTACAATCTGTATAAAAACACTGTGACTACAATCATCTATAATGACCTAAAATCCACTGACTACAATCATCCGGCACTATCACTACAATCATCTATAGTGACCTATCACTATAACGGCACTGTGCTAAATCGTCTTTAGTGACCTATCACTGTACTGTAACACACTGTGCTACAATCATCTATAGTGACCTATCACTGTAAACACTGTGCTACAATCATCTATAGTGACCTATCACTGTGAACACTGACTGTAAAACAATCAATCATCTATAGTGACCTATCACTGTAACACACTGTGCTACAATCATCTATAGTGACCTATCACTGTGAAACACTACATCATCTATAATGACCTATCACTGTAACAACACTGACCTGCTACAATCATCTATAGTGACCTATCACTGTAACACACTGTGCTACAATCATCTATAGTGACCTATCACTGTGAAACACTACAATCATCTATAATGACCTGTCACTGTAACACACTGTGCTACAATCATCTATAGTGACCTATCACTGTGAAACACTACAATCATCTATAATGACCTATCACTGTAACACACTGTGCTACAATCATCTATAGTGACCTATCACTGTAACACACTGTGCTACAATCATCTATACTGTGAAACCTATCATCTATAATGACTATCACTGTGACACACTGTGCTACAATCATCTATAGTGACCTGTGAAACACTACACTGTAACACACTGTGCTACAATCATCTATAGTGACCTATGACGATGTCCCGTGTCATCCAGTCCATATCGTTCAATATCGTTCACTCAGTTTCCTTACTTCCTTCGTTCTTTCCATTTCTCACGCAGGGTACATGCTATGTGTAGTGTGTCATCCATACCAACGGCCCACTGGCCTTCTCTTTCCGAAAGTTGGTGATGGGATTTTACGTGTGTGCAAGATTTATGCGTGCGTTCACACACGGAACCTCGGTTTATAGTCTCATTCGAAGGACTGTATGGGAAATGGAGTCAGAACAATGTTAACTCCGAGGGAAAAATCCCCCTGTACTAAAACGGCCTGGCGGAGATTCAAACCCGCAACCCCAGGATCACCAAGATCACGAGTCCGGCGCTCTACCACTGAGCTATTCCGGCCCTTTGACGGTATTGTACAATAATTATCCATCGTGACCTTTGTTAAAGTACAGTTCTGCGACCACATACCGATGTATCACCATAATGGCACTGTGCCACGGTCCGTCCATATCCACCGCCAATAAACTACAGTCTATCTATAATAGCCTATCTATGCACTACAAGCTATCCACGGCGACTATCTGTGTCAGGATTTGACAAGAAAACAACAAACACAAAACACCACCAAAAAAAAAAAAAAGAAAAAAAAAAGAAATAAAGATGAA
>JADBJO010001473.1:70000-72500 GCA_016801955.1 Conus betulinus | reverse complement strand
GAAAGGGGGTTAGATGGTCAACTGAGTTCCTGTGTGTAGCATGCAATTGCCCGCACGTCAGAGGCGCCAAGGCACTTTCAGGGAGCATCCCCTGCATAACCTGGGTGCTGGCACTGTGGATGTGGAGAGGCAAGCAGAAACGAATTGTGTGCTGATACCATCTGTGTCTGTCTGTCTGTTATTGTGTTGTTGTGTCTGTTTGACGTTTCTAGCTTATGTCTGATTGATCATCAGTTTGTTGTTTATCTATCAGTCTGTCTGTTGTTGTTGTTGTTGTTGTTGTTGTTGTTGTTGTTGTTGTGATGGTGTGTCTGTGACTCTTTCATTCGATGTCTGACAGCCGTGTCTGTTTTTCAAAGACAGAAAAATCGACGTGGTGGCGCCCTCCGGGAGAGCTCACTCACGCCGGCTCCGCGACTAAGCAATTATTGTTGTCAGTAGGGGGCGTAGTAGGTGGTGTCATGTGTATGTTAGATCAGAACAGGCGCCAGAGAACACCATCGAAGTGACTCGGCAGCAGTGCAGTGTCTCTTCCCCCCCCCCTCTTGACGACTTGACATTGGCTACTCCCTGTGGATTGCCGGTGCCGGGGCTGCGGCGGGGCCGACCGGGCTGGCTGTGGACTTGTCGGAATGAGCAGCGTGGGTGCACTGCCTCTGTGGCGCAGAGGTTGGGACTGCACAAAAAAAAAAAAGAAAAAAAAAAGACAGACAGAAAAATCGCGGTAATTTAGGAAATTTGCCATGTGGTCGCTAAATGCTAAATAATGACGAGAGAAGTTTTTCTATACAAAGCCCAAGCCCCCCCCCCCCCCCCCCCCCCTCTCTCTCTGTCTCTTTCTCTGACTGTTTGTTTGTCTGTCTGTCTAACCCTCTCTTTCTTTCTGTCTGTCAGTCTGTCTGCTTGCCTGTCTCTCTCCTGAGAGTGAGTGAGTGAGTGAGTGAGTGTGTGTGTGTGTGTGTGTGTGTGTGTGTGTGTGTGTGTGTGTGTGTGTGTGTGTGTGTGTGCGTGCGTGCGTGCGTGCATGCGTGCGTGTTGATGCCCGCGCGTTTGGCTACTCATACATAACATCACCGCGCCGGACCTTTTCTGCAGGGCCCAGACCAACAGGAACACTTGAGCAACGTCGTGGAGGACGGGCACTTCCTGCTGGAGCTTCCGGCCTCTCACAAGGGCGGTAACTACACCTGCAGCCTCGTTCTGCAACCGGAAGTCTCCAAATGCGTCCAGAACGATCACCACCTTTTCACGACGTCGGCCTCGATCTTCGTGGAAACGACAGAAACCAAAATGGAGGAGCAGGGAGCACCTGGAGAAGCTGCAGGAGCAACTGCAGCAGGTCAGGGTTCAGACCTCCAAGCTGCAGAGGTCTCAGAGCGCCGTCTTCGTGGAAGACACGAAAAGCAGAATCGAACACCTGAAGACCATGTCGTCAACTTCACGCTGGAGCTCGACGAACAGAAGGCGTCCGCACAAACGTTCCGGGATTCGGCGCTGGGGGAGCTCTCCCAACTGAAGCTCTCCTTCCACGACGACCTGGTGGACTCTGAGGCACAGCTAAAGCAGGTCGTGCTGGACAGCGCCAGGACGCTGACGGGCCGTGTGGAAGACGTGGCACAGGCCTTGTCTCTCCAGAAAGCCGACTCGTCGAAGCAGCAGGAAAGCATCCAAGCTCTGCAGAAGCAGCTGCTAGCGCTGGGAGCTAGCTTTCAAGGCCTGCGCGACCTGAACAAGAACCTGCAGTCCCAGCTGTCCACGGCCCAAGGGTCCCTGGACCCAGTCCCAGGCCTTGATCACCGACCTTCAGGACCAGGTTGCAGAGACTCCGGGAGGAGAGCCAACGCCAGAGACAGGTCAACGCGGAACTGAAGAACGTGAACGCGGAACGGCTGAAAACCATCGCCGCCGTACAGTCCAACGTTTCAGCTCTGAGCCAAAGGCTGGGACACGCGGAAGCGCTGTCGGCCCATCTTCAGCTGCAGCTGCAGAAGCACCAGGAAGACCTGCAAGCGCAGAAGTCCACAGCCGCGGAACGGCACACTCAGACTACGGAGTCCCTGCAGGAGAGCGTGCAGTTGCTGGAGAACGTCACGAACCGTTTTGGGCACCAAGCTGGCGGATTTCTACGGGGAATGTCACGTGAAGATGCTGGCTCTGCAGGACGAGGTGGAAGAGGTGGGGGAGAACGTCACCGCCCTGGCGCTGAAAAACGGGGTCGGACCTCCAGGCTCTGGCCCTGACCATCACTGACACCGCCCTGAGAGGCGAAGAGCGTGTCAACAACATCCTGAACACAACTCCACCCGCGCCCTGGAAGAACGGCTGTCTGAGCTGCTGGTGTCTCTGGAACAGCAGGCCGTCAGAGACGGAAATGGTCAGTGTCAGCATCTCTCTCTCTCTCTCTCTCTCTCTCTCTCTCTCTCTCTCTCTCTCTCTCTCTCTCTCTCTCTCGTCAATGTCAGCCTCTACTCTCTCCTCCCCCCCCCTCTCTCAAGCAACG
>JADBJO010001473.1:65000-67500 GCA_016801955.1 Conus betulinus | reverse complement strand
CTCTCTAACTGTACTTGTCGGTACTTGTACTTGTCCGACTGTCTAACTGTACATGTCTATCGCGCTAACTGAGAAAGACTCTTTGCGCACGCGCGCACACACACACATATAGGGCCTACACAGACACACACACACACACACACACACACACACACATACGGACACTTCATTTTGTCCTTTAGTAATCGCAACACGCCTGGTGTGAGTGAAAGTGTCACCATCTTCTGATACTGACCCTCTAACCCACCCACTTCCACACCGTTTTGTACACAAAGCAGTGATGCAGGCGCTGACGTAGTATTTATCACGCTCCACTCTCGTTAAATACAATCCTGATAAAAAAAAAAAAAAAAAAAAAAACAGCTGCCATGGATACACCAACCGGCACCTGCCAACCTTCCGTCGTCCAATCTCTTCTTTTTTTTTTTTTTTTTTTCTGTCAGACCGGGCGCCGTGGCTAAGACGGCGGCCTTCTTTGGCGAGGGTTCGGACCCCATCGTCCTGGACGACGTCAACTGCAACGGCTTCGAGCAGGATCTTCAGATGTGCAGCTCCAGGGCGTTCGGGACGCACAACTGCCAGCACAACGAGGACGCCGGGGTCATCTGCGCCGGGTATTGATCGCCTGTGATGCCTCACCGACGGCAGAGACCACGAGGAGGAGAGAGAAGGGAGTGATGGGAACGTGCTTGCTGCAGAGGCAGGCGTCACGCGATCCTGAGCTGGATGGGTTTAGGCAACTGTATAGTCATTCTGTTATTTCGTTTTGTTTTGTTATCTTTTTTTTCCACACAGCTAAGAATTCTTTTTCGTTTTTGTCTTCTTTCCTTCCTCCTCTTCTTCCTTCCTTCCTTCCCTCCTTTCCTCCTTCTTCTCTGCCTGTCTGTTTGTTTTCGTTGTACAAGCAGCACATTATCAGAGTGAGTGTGCCAGTACAGTCACACGTTAGAACATGAACAAACCCAGACACTTTGTATCAAACGCCCAAACACTAAAACCAGCAAGAATATGTCCATTTGTAAGAGAACATACAGACTATGCATGGTGTGTAAGAGACTGGTTGGGGGAAAGAAAAAAAACCTAGTAGTGGAAATTGTTTGTTTTTGTTTGTTTTTTTTTTTCGCTTTTTGTTTGTTTGTCTTTTGGCAGATGAAGAGGACAGTGTGAAGAACCACAAAATGAAGAGGTGGATTTCGGCCTTAGGTGGAGAAAGAGAAGAGAGAAGAAAAAAAAAAGGGAAAAAAAGTTACCACCTTAGGTGCTCTATTGATCCGACAACTGTGCCACCCCCCCCCCCCCCCCCCCCCCCCCAATACCCCCCACCCAAAGAAAATAAAAAAAAAAGAAAAAGGATGGGTTTATGGCTTTGATCGTGAATGAAATTGTTGGTGCTGCCTTTTTCTTTTCTTTTTTTTTTTTCCATTGCCGTTTTGTGTGTTCTATGTTACTGACGGAAGGGTATGAAAATAGGATAGGCCCATGTGGTTGAAGTCGTTGTTTTTTTCTTCTTTTCTTCTTTCTTCTTCTTCTTTCTTCTCCTTCTTCTCTTCTTCTTCTTTCTTCTTCTTCTTCTTCTTTCTTTCTCCTGCGGTCGATAATCGTTGATACGTGGGTATCCGGGTCTATCCCCCGAAACCTGCGCCAATAGCTGACACACTACGTCTTCGATAGGTCGGAGCAAGTTTTCTGTGGTGAGGCTTGTGCCTTTGCTTCAGACTGAAAGGGTCCTGCCCTGAGAGCACGGGGGGGGGGGGGGGGGGGGGGGGGGGGGGGGGGGGGGGGGGGGGGGGGGGGGGGGGGGATGGTTTGTTCACTGGGATGTCCTTCCCCAGGGCCAAGAGCTTATGGTGCGGCTCTTGATTGCAGGATGCTCCTGTCACAGGACATTATGGGGTATTTCAGTGGAGAGAGAACAGTGCCACCTGTCACAGGACATTATGGAGTATTTCAGTGGAGATAACAGTGCCACCTGTCAGATATATGGGGTATTTCAGTGGAGATAACAGTGCCACCTGTCACAGGACATTATGGGGTATTTCAGTGGAGATAACAGTGCCACCTGTCACAGGACATTACGGGGTATTTCAGTGGAGATAACAGTGCCACCTATCACAGGACATTGTGGGGTATTTCAGTGGAGATAACAGTGCCACCTGTCACAGGACATTATGGGGTATTTCAGTGGAGATAAGAGTGCCCTGTCACAGGACATTATGGGGTATTTCAGTGGAGATAACAGTGCCACCTGTCACAGGACATTATGGGGTATTTCAGTGGAGATAACAGTGCCACCTGTCACAGGACATTATGGGGTATTTCAGTGGAGATAACAGTGCCACCTGTCACAGGACATTACGGGGTATTTCAGTGGAGATAACAGTGCCATCTGTCATTAGATATATGGGGTATTTCAGTGGAGATAACAGTGCCACCTGTCACAGGACATTATGGGGTATTTCAGTGGAGATAACAGTGCACCTGTCATTAGATATATGGGGTA
>JADBJO010001473.1:37500-57500 GCA_016801955.1 Conus betulinus | reverse complement strand
TTCCATCTGCAAAACTACTCTCATAGCAAACGAATTTCTCCTTAGGCTAGTGTTAAAATGCCGAACAAACAATTTGCCTGCATTGCCTCGTGTGATATCAGATTTACTCACTTGGAATAAAGAGTTAAAAGTCAGTGTCATCCACTTGGTGAAATGTTTTATATGCTTGGGTCAGGTCCCCTCTTACACTTCTGGCTTTTAGACTGGTAACCCAAGACATCTTAGCCTGTCTTCATAAGTCATGCCTCTGCATTCTGGCAATACCTTAGTCGCTCTTCTCTGGACCTTTTCTACCGACGCTGATTGTCTCTTAAGCAGTGGTACCAGATAACATTCCCGTACTCCACCTGTGTTGGCTATTTTTGTTTTCTGGTGACGTCTTGCTTGGCAATGAGAGTCCAACACACACAAGAAATGGATGAAAATACGGAAATTCACCTGCGTGCTTTATAAATGTTGTGTTGACAAAAAGTAAAGAATGGACGGAAGACAGAACAACGAACGGCTGGGATGAGTTCTCAAAAGCGAAAGTAGACACAGTGCGTCTGGTGCATAAATGGCTGATCCCTCGACGATGTGTCTGAGAAAAAAAATCACAGACTGTTTGCATTTCGACTGCAGAAATGACGCCTTGTTAACAGAAATAAAAGCCACCGGCCAATTTATTTAAAAAAAAAAAAAAAAAAAAAAAAAAAAACTGTGCGAAATCGTTTCTCCCTCGCGCATGCGCACTCCTCCTACTCTTCACACCTTCACCCCAATCCAGTTGTCAGTTGACGCACACTCACTGGCGCGTGGTTAGCTAGACATGTGACAGATCACGTGATTTCACCACGCTAGAGTCATCACATCCGGCTGTCGCTTTCCAAGCAGACTTTAGCAGAGAAACGTCTATCATCATTAACGTTTTACCTAGGTAAAGAAGGTGAGAGACGTTGAATTTGATGCATCCATGTATTCACGCTTTCATCGGATATAGATTGTGTCTAAAATCTAACGTACCGTACCATGATTAGTCCTTGATAGTGAAAGTCGAATATCCGACATAAAATTACTTGGTATCCTCGTAACATTGTGACCAAGCATCGCGTACGAAAGATTTATCATACTGTTTTATTATTCCAACAGTGTTTGAACATTTGGAAAACAAGAAAGCTGTACATAGAGGACGGAATGATCAGCTAACTGATTGTGGTCGCTGCCAAGGAAGAAGAAGAGGAAATGTAAATCCAACCTGAATAAACTGAATTATATGGGCATTGAGAAGAACCCGAAGAAACATAGATTAGTCGACTATCTATTCTGTAGGATTACATAAAGAGATTTATATGGGCACGAAAAGAACCCGAAGAAACATGGATTAGTCGACTATCTATTCTGTAGGATTACATAAAGAGGCACAGGAACTTTGTTTTAGCGTTCATCTCTGAGATGATGGACCAGTTTATACCTAAAGTGAAACCTACACAAAAGAACATCAACCAATTTGGATGACTGACAAAGCACAGTGACATGTGTGGAGTAGGAATGTAAATCATACAAGGAGATTTTTAAAGACTAAGAAAGGACCGAAGTTGTACTGTCTCTGTCAGTTAAGATTAGAATTAGATGCAACAAACAACAAAAAAAACAACAACAAAAAAACATGAAAGTAGAGCTGCACACAATAGCAGGAGTAATCCCCAACAATTTTGGAAGTGTGTTCAGGAGAGAATGAAGACCATTCCAGACTCCAGTGAATTGATAGTTAATAAAAGAAATTTTGTAGTGTTTGACATCCAGAAGGCTGAGACTTCAAAGAAATATTTTTTTTTCCAAGTGTTTTTACCACCAGGAAAATACATCAAACTTGCCTGATTTAGAAAGGTGTTTGGTATTGAATGGTGTTTCCATTTCTGACAGAAGAGTCACACCTGAGGCCATGAAGAAATACAAACTATCCAGCTTAAATCCAAATAAAACATGAAAAAAAAAAGATTGATTGATAAACTTAACCATTTCTTTAGAGACTCGCTTGATTCCAGTCAACTTGAAGAGTTAATGTCTTAGAATCTTTAAAAAAAAACAGGAGTGAAATCAGACTCTGAAATGGTGAAAATGACAGATCAGTAATTTTGGCTTGTATAGCTAGCAAACTTCTCCAATGACATATGTAAATGTCTCTCATATGACAGTAAATAGTATTTACAAAAAAAGATTTCAGTATGGTTTCCAAAGAAAAAGATCTTTCATATTAACTCTGCTGCTAGAAGCTATGAAGAGTTTGAACAAGCATATGAATGATGGCACGGCATTTGATGTCACCTTAATTTTTTTAAAAAGCTTTTGACTCAGTATTGTACAAAAAGTTACTTCTTAAACTGAATGCCAACAGAATTTGTAGCATTCTGAAATGGGCAGAACCATTTTTTTCTGGTACAAAATAAGGGTTCAGATCTCTTCAATCATCCTTTGACCAGATTTATTGACTTGTTATAAGTGACAGAATTATGTCAAAAGCATATGCAAAGTATTTGTTGATGAGACAAAGATATAAACTTGTGCAAGGTGGACTGAGTAATGAATTAAAAGTGATCAAATGACTTGAATCTGTATTTTAACATATTGAAATGTAATGTAATCCATACTGGTAAAACTGATCCCAGACGTGACAACACAATGAAATATAATATTAATAAGGATGATGGAAAAAGGATCACCCATGCAATGAAGAAAATGACCTTGATGTTACATTTGGTCCGCTATTGATTTTTGACACTTGCATTGAAAAAGCAATTTCACATAGCAAATCAGATGTTGTGAATGGTTAAACCACCATTTATATATATATACATAGATAAAGAAACATTTTCCTAATTATATCTAGATCAATAGTTTGCCCATATCTAGAATGTAAGAACATAATATGGATCCCATATATCTTAAATGCCAATCAGTCTATTGGACATGTACAGAGTCAGGCAGAGAAAACAGTCTAAATACTGTAAAGTTATGATCTGTCAAGGCAGATTAAGATTGCCGAATGTACATTCATTAGAGGGAAGGCTTGTAAGAGGCGATCTAGTTTGGACGTTTGATATATTAAGTAACTTAGAAGATGACACCTTTCATTCATTCTTTTTATGATGAAATGATGATTAAAACTAGAAATCAAGATGATATAGTACACATTCTGTGTTTCAGTATAAACAAGCATGAAAAATTGTTTTGGCAATAGATTTGCTAACATATGAAACTCAGTATCAGCTGATCTTAAAACAGCACCATCTATTGATGCATTAAAAAAACCCTCTGAACACATCTTCAACTTTTAGTGCCATACTTCTTTATTTTGATGATGAACTGACAGCCAGTTCAAACACGCCATGCAACTTGCAAACCTGTTTTTAAAAGCTTGGGAAAGCTATGACATAAAGAGCCAAGAGACTTAGGTTTGTGCAGGTGACTGTTCAAACCTGTTTTACAAGCTTGGAAAGCTATGACGTGAAAAGCCAAGAGATTTGGGCTTGTGCAGGTCACTGTACAACTGCTGCCTCTTCTGTGATCTTGGGGAATGTTGGGGAAACCAACAGTGAAGTCTGGATGTAGCTGCAAGAAAGGCCCGTCACTCTCGCTCTTACTGAGTGAAGGGTTCTTCTTCTTCTTTCTTTGAGTGTCCACCTTCATTGAGTTGAAGATTCTGACACTTTTTTGTGCATGACCGTTTTTTTATTCCACCATTAAGGCAGCCATACTCAAACTTCGGGGAAGGTGCATGCTATGTGTAACGTGTCATCCATATCAACAGCCAAAGTGGTCTTCTCTTCCTAAAGTTGGTGATGGGATTTTACATGTGTGCAAGATGTTGTGCGTGCATTCACACACAGAACCTCGGTTTATAGTCTCATTCGAAGGACTGTATGGGGAATGGAGTCAGAACCAATGTTAACTCCGAGGAAAAAAATCCCCTGTACCAAAATTTGAACCCGTAACCTCAGGATCACGAGTCCAGCATCTAACAACTGAGCTATTCCAGCCCCCAAGGTTAAATCCTAGGTCAGTGGCTTATAAGCTCTTAGATCAGTCTGAAAAGAAGGTCTGGCTGGAACGATCACATGTTGAAATTAATTGTCTGTGCTGTTCCCTTCAGTCTTGACTGTTCCCTTGTGGACAGGGCTGCAGGGGTCGGTATAGGTTAGCCTCTGCTGTGTCGGGGAAACAGGTTGTGCTAGGGGTCGGTATAGGTTAGCCTCTGCTGTGTTGGGGAAACAGGTTCTGCTAGGGGTCAGTATAGGTTAGCCTCTGCTGTGTTGGGGGAAACAGGTTGTGCTAGGGGTCAGTATAGGTTAGCCTGTGTCGGGGAAACGGGTTGTGCTAGGGGTCAGTAGTATAGGTTAGCCTGTGTCGGGGGGAAAACGGGTTGTGCTAGGGGACAGTATAGGTTAACCTCTGCTGTGTCAGGGAAACAGGTTGTGCTAGGGGTCAGTATAGGTTAGCCTCTGCTGTGTCACAGGTTGGCTAGGGGTCAGTATAGGTTAGCCTGTGCGGGGAAACGGGTTGTGCTAGGGGTCAGTATAGGTTAACTCTGCTGTGTCGGGGAAACAGGTTGTGCTAGGGGTCAGTATAGGTTAACCTCTGCTGTGTGGGGAAACAGGTTGGGATGGGGGAATTGTTTCAGCTGTGACACAGGTTTATTCTCATAAGGCATATACCTGGCACTAAGGAGATCTCTTGTGTCACGTTGTGTGCTCTTACATTTATAGTCCCTGTTTTCACAGGATAAATTATGTAGTGAGCTAGACTCATTACGTCCATCATACTTGCTTTCTGCACTCCTCATGCTCATGGTAGTCAAATGATGTCGCATTCAGCTTTTAGGATCACCAAAGTAGTGCCAAGATAGGGTTGGTTATGTGTCATACTAGTCTTGATGACAGATAAAAATGGTAACCTTCATAGATCAGTTTTGCATAACTGGGTGATCTGAGTGTTCCTTTCACTTTTGTTTGTGTTTTTTTAATCACACTTTTGATGCATTCGATAAAGTGACCAATTTATTTGCGAACCTCTGAAGTAGAGAATCAAGAGACCTACACACATAGACCAGGGGTTTTTTTTTTTTTTTTTTTTATTTTTTCCTAGCAAACATTGAGACGATGAGGGCGACACACTTCCCTGTCGACAAGCTGGTTAGTGCTGCTGCTCAGCACGGTGGCAGTAATGACCTCAGTGGCCTCCCCTGTGGCCCCTGCATCAGACGAGATCAGGTCCTTGCCGGGCCTGAAGAAACAGCCCAGCTTCAAGCAGTACTCGGGGTACCTGCAGGCCTCCGGCACCAAGAAACTGCATTACTGGTAGGGAGCAGTGCTTTTGTGTGTGTGTTTGCTTGCGTTTGGGTCACAGGATTGAAGAGGTTGGGACACTGGGTGAAAGAGGTGGAAGAAACACATGGTTAGAGTGTGTTTACTTGTGTCTGCGTGTGAGTGAGTAAGAGAGACAGAATCTGTCCATAAGTTTATAACTGGCTATCAGTGCTACTTTTTTTTTTATTTCTTCATAATATTGTACTAGTTTTAGATATCTCCATATTTTGTTTTTATATTTTATTTGTATTAAATGTTATTTTGTCAATTTTTTTTTCCTGAAGAAAGGAGGACAAGGGAAGGGAAAGGGTAGAAAAGGAAAGATTTAAACAAACAATATACAAAAAAAAAGCAAAACCATTTTGGTTTGTTGCAGATCCACCTTTTCTAATGTGAGTACAGTATTCTCAATACATGTGTACAGTGCTGTTTATCCTCAGTGTACAGTGCTATTTATCTTCAGTGATAGGAACTCTGTCGGTTGATATATAATATATATCGCTTTCACCCGATACCACGGACTAAGAAGATCTCCCATCCAGTTCTACAGCCTCCCCATCCCACACTCCCCGCCCTCACTCCCTTCAAGAGGATGGCTAATTTTACTTTCCAAAGATTGACAGCTATGTAATTTGATGCAGGGCTTGTAGAGCAATTCTTGTTTTAAACATAATAAATGACAAAGATTGACAGCTTTGCAATTCGAAGCAGGGCTTGTAGAGCAATTCTTGTTTTAAACATAATAAATGATAAAGCTTGACAGCTGTGTAATTCGATGCAGTGCTTGTAGAGCAATTTTTGTTTTAAACATAGTAAATGACAAAGTTTGAGACAACAGACCGAGCAGAGAGCAGAAGAAGTGTTCTTGCAACGTTTGTAGAACAGTTTATTGCCACAGTGTCAGTTACAGTAGCACAGGAAGGACTTTCATTCTTTCATTTTCCTGCAGATGAGAACGGGTAAGGTTTGTCCCTTGAGTCCCTGAGAGTGAAAAAATTCAACCAGTGGAAGTACAGGAAAGACTAGAGAATGGTCGAGAAAGGAATAAAAAAGAAAAGAAAAAGAGGCAGCTTCCCTCATGAATGAAGTGAGCTAGGCATGTACACATACATAAACAGAAGGTTGATAATGTGCCACAACATACAGAAATACTAACAGGAAATGGCTGAGCGCCACAGTGATACACTGTGCCAATTTAGATCAGACAATATGTTCAGATCTACAGTCGTTGTGACACTACACCAGTTCTTCACAACATTCAGAAACTCCCTTATTAATGGTGATTCATGAGTGGTGGAGATTTATTGGCAGTACTTGACAGCCAGTTCTTCACACATTCAGAAACTCCCTTCATTATGGTGATTCATGAGTGGTGGAGATTTATTTGAAGTATTTGACAGCCCCCTCCAACTCTGCCCCCCCCCCCCCTCCCCTATCCCTCCCACCTTCCCCCCTTCCTACCCAACCACCACTCTTACCCCTGTAAGTACATGCACTTTTACACACATATTCACACACACACACACACACACACACACACACACACACACACACACACACACACACACAGAAATACACACACACACTACTCACAAACGCACAAACACATGCATGCTCTCGCTCAAACTCATGCATGCTCTCTCTCTCTCTCTCTCTCTCTCTCTCTCTCTCTCTCTCTCTCTCTCTCTCTGCTGTGACCTTTCTTGAATGAATTATCAATATTGTTATCATTCTTGTTCTCGTTCTCCTCTCTCTCACTCTCTCTCTCTCTCTCTTCTCTGTCTCTCTCTGTCTCTGTCTGTCTCTCTCTCTGTCTCTCTCTCTCTCTCTCTCTCTCTCTCTCTCTGCTGTGAATGAATTATCAATTTTGTTATCATTCTCGTTTCTAGTTTCTCATTTCTCTCTCTCTCTCTCTCTCTCTCTCTCTCTCTCTCTCTCTCTCTCTCTCTCTCTCTCTTCTTTTTCTGTGTCAAGCTTTACACCCACTCCATTTAATTTCTACTGCTTTGTTTTCCTGTTTCCTTTCTGTTCTCTCAGTGTGTAAATGTTTTTTTTTTTATCCTTTATTTAACCACTGAGAGTCTTCCTTGCTGTCTCTGTCTGTCTGCAATGTATATATAAATACCCACCTCTTCACAATTGAACATGGAGATCTGTATAAATCTGAATGAATTTTTTTTCTCATTGAAAATATTTTTGTATTCCTTTTCTGTGTCGGCACACTGTGCTTTGATTTACCACAACGTCCGTCATCTGTACACAAGACATATAAATGTGTTGAAAATGTGTCGGCTACCAGAGACCACACAAACACACAGCACATTCACCAAAAAAACGGAAGGATCAAACATGAAAACACTGCTGACAAAAAAAACCCATTTATATTACTGTTTTTTTTTTTTCCTGTGCGTTGATCGAGTCACTGTCATAATACCAAGGGGTGCAAGTGAGATCGCATGTTACATCACAAAGTACACAGTAGAATTCCCCTTGTATCGAAAATATAGATCAAGGTCTCTGTTTTTCTGCCTGTAACAGGTGGAGGTGTGTGTGTGTGTGTGTGTGTGTGTGTGTGTGTGTGTGTGTGTGTGTGTGTGTGTGTGGTTTGTTTTTTTTGTTTTTTTTTGTCTTTTTTTTTTTTTTTTTTTTTTTTTTTGTACCCCCCAAATACAACAGAAAGAAACATTGTAGATACAATATACACTCATGGCACACCATTTCTGTGGACCTGGACACCAGCTGTCAGATTTGAAATGTGTGATTGAACTCATAAAGACCACAGATGCACAGAAAAGAGAAAAGATAGAGAGAGGATGTGGAGACACAAGTTGAAGACCAACAGCCCGTTTGGTCTCAAGTCAATGTGTGGGATTAGTTGGTTTCACGTGAACAATCTGCCCTGGGAACTTTGCCCTTAACTGAATCAAGACTTCACCCAGGCATCACTATTTATCATACAGCAATGAGGGGGTTGGGGGATTAATGATGTAAAAAAAAAACACACATTACGTTAACTAGTTTTGACACCGACTTCCATGGTCAGCGGAGGAAGGTTTGCAAAAACCGAAAGTGCGTCTGTAAAATGCTTTTGGGGTGTTTTTTTTTTTTTTTTTAAAATTTAAGAAACATTGTACAAGACTTCATTTCTGCTGTGTGAACATGGACCGCTTTTTCTTTCCTGTGTCCACCACAGGCCGTGCTGTTATCCTTCAAAGCAAATCTTAAACATATTCTTCTCTTTTTCAGCTGTCTTGGAACTCTTTCATCAAATTTTGCTTTCCATTATCGTAACCTTCTTTTCTTTTCTGTCTGTTTTTCAGACTTGTTTTTTGTTTGTGGCATGAATTTATGTGTGTTTATGCTGAGGGTAGAAACAGGTTACAGGCAGGTGTGTGTGTGTGTGTGTGTCTTGCAAATGTGTGTGTAGTGGGGGGGGGGGGGGGGAGGAGGGGGGTAAGAGGAGGTGATGTGAAGGGTAAATCAGGATAACAGACGTGTGCTGACTCTTGTTTTATCCAAGTGCTGGTGTGTGAGTGTATTCAGTTGATGCTGGAAAATTATTTGTATTTAGGAAAAGCACTTTGGATACATTCTGAAATATTGTTTGTCACATGCACACACACACACACGCACACATGCACACACATGCGCGCACTCACGTGCGCACGCGCGCGCGCACACACACACACACACACACATACACATGCTGAGAAAATACATGGTTTACAGTAATTTTGTTTCCTACATGTGCATAGTACATTCTTAGAATATTTTGTGTGAAACGCATTTAGTTGTAACCTGGGTATTACACTTGTAACTGGTCTAGAGGACGAAGATATCGATCGGTTAAATGCAGAAGTGTCAGATTTAAACAAAGTTTTATTCCCCTGTCCATTGATTTCTTGAACCGAGAAGATGTTTAATTGAAATCCAAATTCCTCTGTATGAATGTATGTCATATGTGAGAAAATGGGTAATGTGGCTAAATTATTGTTAATTTGCTGTGAATGTGTGTGACCACAAATTAATTTCTCAAATTGAGATAATAAAGTTTACTTGACTTGACTTGACTTGACTTGATTATTTAAAAAGGATTTAGGATCAGTTCTTTCATTCCTTGAACGCACTGCTGATAATACTTGCTAGTTGAATTCATCAGAAAATCATTAGATCAATCCTCAGCTTTTTCTCTATACATTTGTAACACTCAGAAAGTGGAGCCCCAGAATAACCCCCAAGACAGACTGTATTAAATGGAAAAGGGAGACAATCATGCATGGGATTGACCAGGTTTGTGGAGTCCCAGAACAACCCCAAAACAGACCTTATTATATAGAAAAGGGAGACAATCATGCATGGTTTGTGGTGTCCCAGAACAACCCCAAGACAGACTGTATTATATAGAAAAGGGGGACAATCATGCCTGTGATTAACCAGGTTTGTGGAGTCCCAGAACAACCCCAAGACAGCCCCTCTTCTGATATAGAAAAGGGAGACGATCATGCATGTGTTTGACCAGGTTTGTGGAGTCCCAGAACAACTCAAGACAGACCTTATCATATAGAAAAGGGAGACAATCATGCATGTGATTAACCAGGTTTGTGGAGTCCCAGAACAACTCAAGACAGACCTTATCATATAGAAAAAGGAGATAATCATGCATGTGATTAACCAGGTTTGTGGAGTCCCAGAACAACCCCCAGACAGACCCGGGTGTTCTGTGGCTGAACGGCGGTCCAGGCTGCAGCTCCGACCTGGGACTGCTCACAGAACACGGCCCCTTCCGCATCCAGGATGACGGCGCCACTCTTCTGTACAACCCCTTCAGCTGGAATCTGGTCAGAGTGCATCTCTGTCTGTCTTGTGCCTGTGTTTGCCTTGGTGTGTTCTGTGTCATCTTCACATCTCTGTCTGTCTTGTGTGCCTGTGTTTGCCTTGGTGTGTTCTGTGTCATCTTCACATCTCTGTCTGTCTTGTGCCTGTGTTTGCCTTGGTGTGTTCTGTGTCATCTTCACATCTCTGTCTGTCTTGTGCTTGTGTTTGCCTTGGTGTGTTCTGTGTCATCTTCACATCTCTGTCTGTCTTGTGCCTGTGTTTGCCTTGGTGTGTTCTGTGTCATCTTCACATCTCTTTCTTGTGCCTGTGTTTGCCTTGGTGTGTTCTGTGTCATCTTCGCATCTCTGTCTGTCTGTCTTGTGCCTGTGTTTACCTTGGGTGTGTCTGTGTCATCTTCACATCTCTGTCTATCTTGTGCCTGTGTTTGCCTTGGTGTGTTCTGTGTCATCTTCACATCTCTTTCTTGTGCCTGTGTTTGCCTTGGTGTGTTTTGTGTCATCTTCACATCTCTTTCTTGTGCCTGTGTTTGCCTTGGTGTGTTCTGTGTAATCTTCGCATCTCTGTCTGTCTTGTGCTGTGTTTGCCTTGGTGTGTCCTGTGTAATCTTCACATCTCTGTCTATCTTGTGCTGTGTTTGCCTTGGTGTGTTCTGTGTAATCTTCACATCTCTTTCTTGTCCTGTGTTTGCCTTGGTGTGTTCTATGTAATCTTCGCACCTCTGTCTATTTTGTGCCTGTTTTGCCTTGGTGTGTTCTGTGTAATCTTCACATCTCTTTTTGTGCCTGTGTTTGCCTTGGTGTGTTCTGTGTAATCTTCACATCTCTTTTTTTGTGCCTGTGTTTGCCTTGGTGTGTTCTGTGTCATCTTCACATCTCTGTCTTGTGCCTGTGTTTGCCTTGGTGTGTCCTGTGTAATCTTCGCATCTCTGTCTTGTCTGTGTTTGCCTTGGTGTGTTCTGTGTAATCTTTGCATCTCTGTCTATCTTGTGCCCTGTTTTGCCTTGGTCAGTTGGTGTGTTCTGTGTAATCTTCGCATCTCTGTTTATCTTGTGCCTGCTTTGCCTTGGTATCTCCTATGTAATCTTCACATCTCTATCATGTGCCTACATTTGCCTTGGTATCTTCTATGTAATTTTTGCATCTCTGTCTGTCTTGTGCCTGTGTTTGCCTTGGTATCTCCAATGTAATCTTCGCATCTCTGTCTATCTTGTGCCTGTGTTTGCCATGGTATCTTCTGTTTTATCGTTTTCCTGATGTTCAGTGTACCCTGATATTGAAAGAAATGTGGCAAAAGTGGAAGTCATTGGAGATTAGATTTCCATCATTTCCATTTCCATAGTTTACCGACAGAGTTCTGTGTTTGTTTGTACATGGTCTGTTTGCTTCTTTTTCAGTTGTGTGGTTTGAACATGGAGCTCTTTGTCCTCCTTTGTCTGCTGCTGTCCATTACTCCCAGTGTCATTCAATGAAAAACAGATCAAAGAGCATGGTTGTGTTTCCTAGCAGTCTTTTAAGTGTCATATATGCATGCACTTCACTGTGTGGTTGTGTGGTCATTTTGAAAAAAAAAATCCTTTTGTCTACCATTCAAATATGTGTGTGTGTCACTGAATGTGTGGGTTGGGTGGGTTGTTGGAATGGTGTGCTTGTCGATGTGTCTGTGTATATGTGTGTAATGGGGGGGGGATAGGTGAGTGGGCAGACACAGCTAAAAAATCTTTATGTATGAAATTTCAGTTGTGACCAGTTAATGATACTCCAGCTTTGATAAAGCTGTGAACAGGTGCTCTAGAATGTATATATTATATATATAAAACCTGCGCTGTCAGTATATAACATCTATGTGTGTTACGCCAACAGTTTGATTTCACCTATGCTTATCATGGGTCGATTCAGATCTATGTATCTTGTGTTTTGCTTTGTGTGATTTATGTGATGCTTTATTCCCAAATGATGTATGCACAAATGGTCTAATTGTTCTAGAGGCTGTTGAATTATCAGAATAATCAAGAAAGAGCCAGAAGCTGCCAGAAATTCACCTCTTGAATGTATCAAGCCTTTTGATTGGATACAACAGGTAATGGTTCTTGATTCATGGTTTTTGTTTCTTCTAGAAAGCTCCATTTAATTTCAGGTGGCCAACATGCTGTACCTGGAGGCCCCGGCAGGTGTTGGCTATTCCTATGCTGACGATGGGAACTACACCACCGATGATGATCTGGTATGTGTGTGGGGACGTGTCAGTATGCGAGTAGACTCTTTTGGATTCTGTGTGTGCATGTGTGTGTGTGTGTGTGTATGTGTGTGTGTGTGTGTGTGTGTGTGTGTGTGTGTGTGTGTGTGTGTGTGTTTATGTATGTGTGTGTGAGTGTGTGTGCATGTGTTTCTTGTGTGCGTGTGCGTGTGTGTGTGTGTGTGTGTGTGTGCGTGTGTGTGTGTGCATGCGTGTGCACACGCATCTGTGAGTCTGTGTGTGTGTGTCTGTGTCTCTGTGTGTGTGGTATATATATGTAGGGTATGTGTGTATGTGTGTGTGTGTGTTTCAGTGATGATTTGGCAGTTGATTTATCATTTCAAGCTTTCCCCCCCCTCACCTGACCCTTTTCCCAGACAGGGACACATGTTTTTTCTTTCGTCGTTGTTTGAAAGTAGTTGCGAGTTTACCACTCACGTTTTTCATCTCATTCCTCTCCTGTCATCCTCCCTTCTCCCACCCTCCTCCCAGTTCTTCTGGTGTTCTCTCCTCAGGGTCTGGTCATAGCTGTGAGAAGGAAGCCAGTCATATTCTCATGCATCCTGTCTAACCCAGTGCTGGCGTCTTCTTGGCCTTGACAGTCAGCATTACAAGTTACATAAAAAAAGGAAAAAGCTGGGGAGAGAGAAGGGATTTTACCTGTATTTGCTGATGCATACTCCCAGAATGATATTCCTACCAGATGGATCATTCAGCTTTCCTTTTTTGTTTGTCCTGGCTCACCTGTCTTAACTGTGTTAGGAAAGATAGGGACGTGCAAGTGAACTGTT
The DNA here is from genome assembly GCA_016801955.1 of Conus betulinus. Classification (NCBI taxonomy): domain Eukaryota; kingdom Metazoa; phylum Mollusca; class Gastropoda; order Neogastropoda; family Conidae; genus Conus; species Conus betulinus. The sequence goes on along the minus strand of JADBJO010001473.1, from coordinate 44,299 downwards.
CACAGCTGGAAATGACCAAAGTGAGTATGAAATGAGGCATGGAACAGCAAACAATAAACGACAGACAAGCATGGGCGTGTCTTGGTTTTCTTGTGGGAGCAAGAGAGTTGCCTTTCTTGTTTGTTGGAAATGACCATTTTTTTCAAGGGAGATCACCCTGTGAGTAAGCTGCAATCAGCAAGTTCAGATTAGCTTCCTCCCGCTCCTCAGGGTTTGTTGTTGTTTTTTGTTGTTTGTATGTTTTTTTGTTTTTATCCTGATGGGTAAAGAATGGAATGTGTCAAGTAGGAATAAGGCACTTTTTTAAACAGATAAATGTATTGGGAAAATAGTTTTATTAAAAAAGACATTTTCACTAACATCGTTCTTCATTTGTCTGTCAGGTGGCCCACGATAACTACCTGGCTCTCAAAGACTTCTTCCGCAAGTTTCCTGCATTCAACAACAGCAATGACTTCTTCATCACCGGTGAAAGTTATGGAGGGGTGTACGTGCCTACCCTCAGCGCTTTGGTTGTGGATGACAACGCCATCAAGTTCAAGGTAATGGGATTGTTGTATGTACATGTAGTGTGTGTTTGAGTGTGTGTGTGTGTGTGTGTGTGTGTGTGTGTGTGTGTGTGTGTGTGTGTGTGTGCACATTCACTTGTGTACCCATGCTTGTGTGTGTGTTAAGGATTTTTTTTTCAGTCATTATTCAAATAATGTGTGTACATGTAAGCTAAAAGGAGGCAGAAGAGAGCTTGTTTTGTGGGCGGAATATAATATTGGGAAGACTTGTGTGTGTGTGTGTGTGTGTGTGTGTGTGTGTGTTCATTGTTAATTTCAGTGCCAGGTCCTGTGCTGCTTAATTCCAACAGTGAAGTGACCAATGTTTTCTACCTCTGCTGCTGTGTCCTCAGTCATCCTGACCCTCAGTTTTGGACTAACCCCTGTTTATGCAGGGAGGTTCCAGTTCATTACAGCCAACACAGGGCCTGTTCATGCAGGGAGATTCCAGTTAATCAAAGCCGACACAGGCCTGTTCATGTAGAGAGATTCAGTTAATGACAGCCAACACAGGGCCTGTTCATGCAGGGAGATTCCAGTTAATCAAAGCCGACACAGGGCCTGTTCATACAGGGAGATTCCAGTTAATGACAGCCAACACAGGGGCCTGTTCATGCAGGGAGATTCACAGTAATGACAGCCAACACAGGGCCTGTTCATACAGGGAGATTCCAGTTAATGACAGCCAACACAGGGCCTGTTCATACAGGGAGATTCCAGTTAATGACAGCCAACACAGGGCCTGTTCATACAGGGAGATTCCAGTTAATGACAGCCAACACAGGGCCTGTTCATGTACAGAGAGATTCCAGTTCATTACAGCCAACACAGGGCCTGTTCATGCAGGAAGATTCACAGTTAATGACAGCCAACACAGGGCCTGTTCATACAGGGAGATTCACAGTTAATGACAGCCAACACAGGGCCTGTCATACAGGGAGATTCACAGTTAATGACAGCCATCACAGGGCCTGTTCATACAGGGAGATTCACAGTTAATGACAGCCATCACAGGGCCTGTTCATACAGGGAGATTCACAGTTAATGACAGCCAACACAGGGCCTGTTCATGTAGGGAGATTCACAGTTAATGACAGCCAACAGGGCCTGTTCATGCAGGGAGATTCCAGTTAATGACAGCCAACACAGGGCCTGTTCATGCAGGAAGATTCCAGTTAATGACAGCCAGCCAACACAGGGCCTGTTCATGTGCAGGAAGATTCATTCCAGTTAATGACAGCCAACACAGGGCCTGTTCATGCAGGGAGATTCCAGTTAATGACAGCCATCACAGGGCCTGCTCTGGCAGCTTTGCTCTATACATGACCAGGAAAAAGGTTTCCAAACTATGAGACTCAAACAGGTTTGGACAGATCAAAGGACACCTGCTGTTGAGTTAACGATGTTAGTTATGCAAAAGAGGGTTTAATTTTTGTGTAGAATGCATCATCAGAAATACGATTCTTCTGAATTAATACATAATAACTTCACAATGAAAGAAAATGTCTCTCTCACACACACGCACAGACACACACACACACAGACACACACAGACATACACACACACACACAACACAGCAGTCACATATGAGAACTCCATCTAATTCTGTTGTTTGCTTGACCATGGTGATTCAAAGGTTGATGCACGGTCCTGTAAATCATAGGAGTTTTTTTTCCTGGTAACCTCTTAAAAGATAGGGTTTGTTGCCCAGTACACCCAGCCACTGGGAGTCTGGGTGGTGCAGTGCGTCCATGCAAGACAGGCTGAAAATAGAACAAACAGGCCATGCAGTGCTCCAGACCTAACAGAGAAAATGGTGACCTTGGACAGTCAGTTACAATGTGAATGAAACGATTGAGATGCCCATGACAACCCTTTAGAAAAAAACATTGTAAGGGTCAATTTTGAGCTTGAAAATAGTAGCCAGTGGAATCTTTGAAAAGCGATCTATTATTCTGGTTAAAAGGCAGTGGAAAAGATTCTGAAAGTGAAAAATGAGCGCAGGAAACTCTGATGCTTGAAAGACGTGTCACACAGCTTATGGACGTTTGTTTTGAGGAAAGGGCGTGAAAAGCATGCTTCTCATTGTGCATCACTCAGTAGGTTACGAATGTGGTTTTTCTTTTGTGTGTTGTGTCCGAAAGTTTTTTTTTTTCACTCTGAAGAAAAGTTATCTGGCAGTAAAATATGCAGATTCTGAGTTGGCTTCGAATTATTGATGTTCCAACAAAACCTTTTCTTTTTATATGACTAGTTTTGCTACGATCAATTAGTTTGTTAATACTTTTCCACTGAGTACTTTTTGCTTTCTGAACAAGAAGAAAAAAAAGCAGTGTGGCTTGTGTTGGGTTTCAGGGGTTCGCTGTTGGAAACGGGCTGTCCAGCTACGATCAGAACGATGACTCTCTCATCTACTTTGTCTACTATCATGGACTGATCGGACAAGAGTGAGTGAAGTTTCTTTCAGAAGACTGCAGACAGAGGCACAGTGCTTGGGGTGGGGTGGAATTGGCACTACCATCCAGACTGTGTTGAGCTGTATTACATCGTTTTGTGCTATGCTAAGATTGTGTGGTGTTGTGCTCTAACTGTGCTCTGCCTGGAGTTGTATTCATTTTATTGTATTGTATTGCAAGACATTTTCTTGTATGGTAGGACATTGTATTGCAGTATACTGCATTGTTTCTTTTGTGTTACAAGTGTGATGTGCTGCTGTCTTGTATGACGTTATACTGTATTGCAATTTGCATATGATAGTATAATGTGTAACTGTATTGTATGACATTATATTATACTGTAGTATACATGATAGTATAATGTGTTACTGTCTTGTATATGACATATTATACTGTATTATACATGCTAGTATAATGTGTAACTGTATTGTATGACATTATATTACACTGTATTGCATATGATAGTATAATGTGTAATGTATTGCATAACATTATATTACAGTGTATTGTGCAAGATTGATAAGGCTGACATCAGAGGTTTGTGGATGAGCAGTGAGAGTTCTTCTATTACTTTAAGCAGCTGTGAGTTGTGCTGGTTCGGAAAGAAGCCAGAAAGAGTCAAAGATGTTTGATGGTGAGCTTGTGTCTCCTGGAGTCTTCAGGGGTTGATAGAGGAACCACAAGCCGCCAGTGTCGTGTCTGCAGTGCGAAAGACCTTGTTCTGGGATGTTGCCCTGGTTTTGATTTTTTAGTTTTTGAAAGAAATCAATTTTTAAGAAGAGTTGATATGAACGTCCGAGTGTGACAGACTCTTTTTTTTTTTTTGAGTGTGGATCTTTCGATGTAAAGAAATAATTGGTATTGAGTTTTGACTTTGCATTTTTTTTTGTTAATGACTTGTGAGTTGACTTCAGTGTGGTGACAGCCCTGCTACGGCCCTGTGCGGTTGGCTGGGCTATAAGCAACATTACCATTACCATTAATTCGCTGAGTTCGTTCTGACTTTTAAAAAAAATAGTGTTTCAACCTGATGTGTGTGTGTGTGTGTGTGTTTCAGTCTGATGGTTTTTTTTTTTTTTTTTTTAGTATTTCAACCAGGTGTTTTTCTGTTTTTTTTTTCTTTTTTTTTTTTTTTTTTTTTAGTGTTTCAACCTGATTTTGTGTGTGTGTGTGTGTGTTTCAGTCTGATTTTTTTTGTTTTGTTTTTGTTTTTAGTGTTTCAACCTGTTGTTTTTTTTTTCCTTTTTTGGTCTTTTAAAAAAAATTTTTTTTTGTTAGTGTTTCAAGCAGGTATAGCTTTGTGGTCAGCAGGGCTTAAGCAACATGATTTGATACAAATGATTTTTATTTTTGACTTTCATTTGGATGTCATCAGTCCTTAAGACGGTTTGTGACCAAAATGTCAAAGGTTTTTGTTCTGTTTTATTGTGTGTTTTTTTTTCCCTTTCTATTGTTAAATCTTCTGAGTATCCGCAAAGATACCTTGCACTGCACAGCATGATTTTGACGAGTTGTGTGGTCTCGCACTTTGCCACGGAAATGCCTCAGTGTAGTTCAAGCAGATTTTTGTTGCTGTTAGAATTAAGTCAGCAGAGGCCTGGGTGCTACATTGTCTGTTGTGTTGAATCTCTCTGTCAGCCATGTTCACACTTGGCATAAACTGGGAAAAAAAATGTACGTTTGATATATTTTTGTAGAGGAGAATTCAAGCTAGCTGTAAACATCATCCACTGCTGCAACAGCTGTTGTCCTTAAATGGTAGTCTTGGTGTTCAAAGCTGTCCAGAAGGCGGGTACAAGAATGAAGTAGAGTGTCACCCCTCTGCAGGTTGTACAGGGCAGAACGGCAGTTACCTTGGAGTGGAGAATGGCTGGTACTGCACTAACAGTTTAGAAATCCTTCATTAGGGGGACAGACTCTAGACAGAAATGTTCCAGAAAAACTCATCCGTAGAGGGCGCTGATGTTGATTGTCACCAGGTATTGTTGTGTCAAATCAGGTTAGCTGTCTTCAGGGAGATGGGGTTGTATGACATGGTCAGGTGCCACCTTTCTTTATTTGTCTTTTTGTTTGTGTGTGCATATGCTTTTGTGTAACCATCAGAGTTTTGGGAGGTTGGGGGGGGAGGGAGGGTGTTGTTCCATGTACAGTACCCTGCCAGGCAGAGTCCCTTCCTTGTTGTGGTGGATTCTTGAGACATGGTCTTTCAAATGCAGCGGAAGCATGGTGGACGTCATGACCGTCAGTCCAAAACTGGGTCAAGAGGAGGATGGACTGATTTTTTTTGGGTTTGCAGTAAAACAAATTTTAAACATAATTTTAAGTATCTCAGCTGGTTAACATGGACAAACAAATTACAAAACAAAGCATGACACGTTTTGGCCTCTTAGGTCTTTTTCAGGCAAGATAAACAACATTCAGGACTATGAAAATGAAGAAGAGCAATCACTTCTCTTCTCGAATTCGGCGCAAGATGGGTGTTGAAATGAAAGGCCAGTGAAGGCAGTCCACTGATAGGACCCAGTCATGGGGGTGTTGGAATGACCCAGTGAAGGCAGTCCACTGATAGGACATGACCCAGTCTGATGGGGTGTTGAAATGACCCAGTGAAGGCAGGCCACTGATAGGACCCAGTCATGGGGTGTTGACATGACCGGTGAAGGCAGGCCACTGATAGGACCCAGTCATGGGGTGTGTTGACCAGTGAAGACCCACTGTGAAGGCAGGGGCCACTGATAGGACCCAGTCAGGGGTGTTGACATGACCCGTGTGAATGACCCGGTGAAGCCACTCCACTGATAGGACCCAGTCATGGGGTGTTGACATGACCCGGTGAAGACAGGCCACTGATAGGACCCAGTCATGGGGTGTTGACATGAAAGGCCGGTGAAGACAGTCCACTGATAGGACCCAGTCATGGGGTGTTCTCAGTGTGATCCTTACTGTCATCAGGTTCTGGGAGAACTTGGTCAGCGCCTGTTGCCATGGAGAGGCCACCAACTGCAGTTTCTCGCAGGCCTCGCGCACCAGCGCCAAGTGTATGACCTACGTAAGTGGTTCCTCGGGGAATGGATCAGATATGCAGGATTTCTGTTAAGAATTGATTGATGGTTAACAAAATGTTGGGTTAGGTATCATGTTATGGTGATGTGAGAAAAGTGGATGGGAATTGGGGGCTGTGTGTGTGTGTGTGTGTGTGTGTGTGTGTGTGTGTGTGTGTGTACGTGTGTGTGTGTGCATAAGTTTGTGTGTGTGTGTAAGTATTGTGTGTGTGTGTGTGTGTATATGTGTGTGTGTGTGTGTGGTGTATAGTGTGGGTGTGTGTGTGTGTGTGTGTGTGTGTGTGTGTGTGTGTGTGTGTGTGTGTGTGTGTGTGTGTGAGAGAGAGTTAACGTTTTCTGCAAAGAATTAGCATTAGCAAGCAGATTGTGTGGTGTTTGGCAAGCCTAGTGCACACCAGAACAAACCATCAAGATGGTGACAGGGGCTCAGCATGAGGTGCATGCCCCACATAGATCAGAAACATCAGGAGTAGCAGGTTGTCAGGGTCAGTGTTCCGTGCATCAGTTCCAGGCGATGGTCAGACTGCACACAGATGGTGTTTTTTGGAGTCACTGTGACATAGCTTCCAAACCATCCAAAATCTTTCGACACTTCTTGTTTTCATCAAATCCTGAATGTGAAAAAAAAAAAATAGTGCATTTTCAAAATATCTTAAAATATGTAAGATATTGTGAGATAAAATAAACTATAGACTGCCAAGTGTTTACAGCTACACTGAGGGGGAAATATGT
>JADBJO010001473.1:12500-27500 GCA_016801955.1 Conus betulinus | reverse complement strand
GTTTTAGCAGCTTCAAAAAAATAGTCCCACTGTATGTCCGTTTGTTGGTGAAATATTTGAACACTTCAGTCAAATCCCCTCTAATACTTGAACACTTCAATCAAACCCCCTCTAATACGTCTACCTTTTAAAGAGTGCAAATTTAAGTAATTTAATCTATCTGTATAAGACATGTTTGTACATTCTTGCAAGATTTTAGTAGCTCTTCTCTGTACTCTTTCGATTGCTATTGATTGTCTTTTCAAGTGTGGGTACCAGATTATATTGCCATATTTCAGATGCGGTCTAACCATAGCTTTATATAATTTTAGAAATGTTTCTTTGTTTAGGTAAATAAAAGTTCTTTTATTAATCCGATCATTTTTGTTTGCTTTATTTATACTCTTTTGAATATGAGTATCGAAAAGTAAATCTTTATCAAAGATTACACCAAGATCCTTTTCTTCCTCACATTTCTGTACCAGCCTATTTCCACCATCCATTTTCATGTTATATTCATGTTCCAGATTTTTTTTGCCAACATGCAAAACTTTACATTTTTCAACATTAAAATATAGATTCCAGATGTCTGACCAGTCTTGGAGGCAATTTAAGTTTTCTTGCAAACTGTTATAGTTATCTGATTTGTCATATATTTTTTGTATTGTCAGCAAAAATTTTACAAAAACTATTCACCTCATCTGGAAGGTCATTTATAAAAATAGTAAACAATACAGGTCCTAAAATGCTCCCTTGGGGAATACCACTCATAACATCTTTCTCTGTCGACATACAATTACCCACTCTTACTCTTTGTTTTTCTATTTGACAAAAAATCTCTAGTCCAGTTTAGCAACTTGCCTACTATACCATACGCTTCCATTTTTTTTTCAATAATCTCTCATGAGGAACTGTATCAAAAGCTTTACGAAAATCAAGGTAAATTATGTCAACAGAGCACTTATTATTCTCTAGCATGGTAACTAAATCTTCCATAACTTCAAGTAGTTGTGACATGCAAGACCTTTTTTTACGAAAGCCATGTTGGCATACTGCAAACAATTTATTATCAGTGAAGTGAGATACTATGACATCTCTTATGATGGATTCTAGCACTTTGCATGCTATACAGGTTAAGCTTACCGGACGATAGTTGCCTGGCTCAGATTTTGACCTTTTTTAAAAATAGCCGTAACTTCTGCTGATTTCCAATCAAGGGGTAATTTTCCTGTCTCTAATGATTTATTATAAATCTTACTGAGTGGTACAGCTAACTCCTTACTTAATTCTTTTAGGACTTTAGGGTGGTAATAAATCAGGTCCCTGCGCTTTAGTTTGATTCAATTCAAAAACAACTTCTTCTCTACTACAGCTGGAGTAATTATCATATCTGTAACTGAAATTCCATTAGATTTACTACATGCAATGAGATCAGGTATGTTGTTTGTATCTTCATTAGCAAAGACACTTGCGAAAAACTCATTCAACACTTCAGCTTTCTCCATATCTGACTCGGCCATCCCTCCTTTATCATTATTTAGAGTGTTAACCCCTATGTTTACTTTTGTACATTCTTGCATGTATTTCAAAAAAAATTTGGATTTTCTTTACATTGTTCTGCTATATTACGTTCATAAGCTTTTCTTTGTTGATTTGATTTCATTTTTGCTCTTATTTTGCATTTTTGCATATTTACTGTAATCTTCCCATCTTTTGTCAATAAATACCTTTTTTACCTTTGAAAAAGGTTATATTCTTCATAATCTTTTTTAAGTGGTTTACTCATTTTGTTTTGGATACATTTAATCTTTGGAATACATTCGTCCATACATTTTACGACTTCACATTTTAAAACATTCCACATTACCTCTACATCCTCATCATTTGAAAGCAAGGAGTTGACACTCTCTGAAACATTTTCCACATTTTATTATAGTCTCCTTTCTGTAAATTAAATTTATACTTAGGGTTTTCTTTAGTCTTCTCTTTGGGAACGTACAATTCAAATGTTAAAATCAAGTGATCACTTTTACCCAAAGGGTCACTATATTCAATATCAGAGATCAAAGATTTTTCATTAACTAAAACTAAGTCATCAGTTGTTGGCTTCTGTCCTTCCCGAACACGAGTTGGGCTAGTCACTTTCTGTATTAAAAAGGCATCTCTATAAAGATAGAGGGAAACAGAATTTGGAAAAGAGAGGACATGGGCAAACAGAGTACAGGACTAGACGCAATGCATTTGGACCTCTAGGTCTTCTTCAGGCAAAAACAACGTTTAGGACAGTTACAAGAAGAACATGTAGCCATTTAGCTTCACTTCTCATGTTTGCTTCTCATGGGTTTTCTTTGGGGCTGCTTTTTTGTTTCTTTTTGATTTGGAGATGAACAGGAGAAGCGAAGCTAAGGTATTGTTTTCAGTATGGAAGGTGGGTGATTACTTTTGATGTTTACATAAACAGGTGTGTCATTTGGTTTTTTGTATGGTTTAAATATGTGTTGGTTGAGGTCTAACGTAATGTCTAAATAATTCACTATCTTTTTGTTTGCTTCTGTGGTGATTTTTAAATTTTGATTGTGGAAGATTTTGCACAATTCTTTTTTCTTATTTTCAGTGTTTCTAGGGCTATCGCCAATGCAGCGAGGCCATCATCTCTGTGCAGTCGTTGCAATTGTACCAAGAAAGAACAGTGCCGTCTAAACTATAAATGCCTTCACAGCAATATTATATATCAAGCCACTGTAACATCAGAGAACGCTGAAGAAACATATATAGGAATCACCGAAAACCAATCTAAAACTAGATATGCAAATCATAAACAGTCATTTGATAAAGAAAGATACAAAAATCAAACAGAATTGAATAAATATATTTGGGAAACTGAAAGATAAAAAATAGACTACAACATATCCTGGAAAATCTTAAAAAGAGCTGCATCATACAATAACATTTCAAAAAGATGTAATATATGTCTAACAGAAAAAAAATATGATATTATGCAAACCACAATTAGCAACCCTAAACACCAGGATAGAAATGGTTAACAATTGCAGACACAAATGGAAGTTCTTATCAGTGAACAGAAAAAAAAAAAACACATGAAAAACACTGACTGCACGTGATGACAAACAGCGAACACCTATAAAAACACTGACACACTGACCCCCCCCCATTTCCTGACGACTGCACCAGCAAGAAAACAGCGCTGTTGATTTTATGCTTACATCTTAATCCGATTTTTAACAGATGCCGCTCCCAATCCGGTTGAGCACTTTTTTAAAAATTGTTGTTGGTTAGCACACCATATATATATATATATATATATATATATATATATATATATATATATATCTTTTTACCTTCCTTGCATCCCTAAGTGGATCCTCAAGCGTGGGCTCAAAGATTTTTCCCCTTACATTTTATAATGTTTACAATAATGATGTTGATTTTTTTTTTTTGTATCAAACTTTTTCTTACCATGCTTTCTTTTCGTTTTTGCTTTTCTACCCTTTGGTGGCTGCTTTGAGGTGCAGTTGATTTTTTTTTTTTTTCAACCCTGGTGGTGAGAGCACCTCAGAATTCTAGCCTGTGGTGTGTCATCATTTGATGCCAAGGGAGCACATGATACACTATCAGCCATTGTACCCCTGATCAGTCCGATCCACTGGACGAAAGGCCTAGGAGTAGGCAATATGAATGGATCTGTCCTGAGGAAGGATTATGATGGCTCCCCTTTGCTGCTGGTGAAGGGTTTAACTTGTATTTGATATATTCCCCTGATTTTATGTTCTCATTTTCTTCTTCTCCCTCTGCATGATGTATATATATGGAGAGAGAGAGAGAGAGTGAGGGCGAGAGAGAGAGAGAGTGAGAGAGAGAAAGAGAGAGAGATGTATGTGTTTGTATAGATAGATATAAATATATGCCGACTTTCCTATGGGCTTAGTTTGGAAGACCAGAACCACACTGTCAAGTTTCATCCATTTAAAATACATGCATCTCTGAGAGTGTTCCTGACCAACACTGCAGGTGCCTACATCTCTCACACCTGGTTGACCTCGGGATATGTCATGAAAATTAGCATAGAACACAGCTCTGTCATGCGGATCAGAGTGGATGGTACTCCATAGCATCTCTTCAGCATTTGATAGGCTGGCAAGTTTTAACTTGACGAGTGAGAAGGATAAGGTTTTAAAGTCCAGAGTGGCACTTTTTCAGTTCAAACTTCTTGGTGCACCAACACCATCAGTTTTGATTATGTTAAAGCTGTTGTGTGTGTGTGTGTCTGTGAGCTGTGTAAGTTGGTGGTTTTTCAGGTGGTCCAGGAACGCTCTGAGTGGACCTACACTGATGAGACCAGCACCACGCAAGTGGCTGGCTTCTTCAAACAGTTTGACAAGCTCACCTTTGTCACTGTCAGGGTAAGTTTGCTTTGGGTATTGGAAGCATGTGTGTTTGCACACACACACACGCACACACACACACACACACACACACACACACACACACACACACACACACACACACACACACCACACTCGCACACACACAAGCAAAATATTACAGTGTTATCTGAGTGTATTTTATTTTAAAAAGTTGACAAACACAGGCAAAATGTCGGCTGTTAAAAGCCTGCATTTGCAAGTACAGTGGAACTCCCCACTAGGGACCGTCCAGTTGAACACTTTCCCCCTGTCAGCACATTTCATCACGCAACGTGAGGGGCGCCTGACGTGGGTGTGTACTCTGAGAGACAGGCAAACCAGGAACGTTTGTCTGGAACCGCTCTCTCTCGGTTCTACAGGAGTGAACCCATCTTGAGTGGCGAATTGCTGTTTATGCAAAGGGAAGTGAGTTTTATCACTTCCAGCACTCCTGTCAGCACATGTACAGGTCAGAGTTGGAGTTACGGTAGAGGTCAAGCAGTAAACCACCACAGTTTGAGAGCAGATGGAAAAAGCTCTGCTTCTGTGAAAAGATTTTGTTTGTGTGTGTGAAAAAGAAGACCTTGTCCTTGGTTTTGGGTTTAAGAAATTAGTTCAATGCTAGATGTCAACAAGGTTAGTGGAAATAATTCTCTCTGTCTGTCTGTCTGTCTGTCTCTCTCTCTCTCTCTCTCTCTCTCTCTCTCTCAGCCCCTAACTTCATCCTCTGTCCCTCTCTCTCTTTCTCTGTGCCCATGATTTCATTTCTCTCTCTCTCTCTCTCTCTCTCTCTCTCTCTCTCTCTCTCTCTCTCTCTCTCTCTCTCTCTCTCTCTCTCTCTCTCTCTCTCTCTCTCTCTCTCTCTCTCTCTCTCTCCTCTCCTGCTCTGTCTGTCTCTCTCTCTCTCTCTCTCTCCTGTTCTGTCTGTCTGTCTCTCTTCTCTCTCTCTCTCTCTCACTTTTTCTTGCTCTCTCTCTCTCATTCTTTTTCTCTCTTTTCTCACTCTCTCTCACACTCTTTCTACCCCCCCCCCTCTCTCTCTCTTCTCTCTCTCACTTTCTTGCTCTCTCACTCTCTCTTTTTCTTTCTCACTCTCTCTCTCACTCTCTCCCCCCCCTTCCCCCCCTCCTTCACCCCTCTCTCTCTCTCTCTCTCTCTCTCTCTCTCTCTCTCTTTCATGCTGTCTCTTTTCTCTCTCTCTCACTCCCCCCCCACCCCCACCCCCATCTCTGTCTCTCATATATTACTCTCATGTGTTGTCATTTTTTTTTTTTTTTTTTACCAGGGTGCAGGTCACATGGTACCAACAGACAGACCCCGTCCAGCTCTCAAGATGTTCATCAACTTCATCACCAACAAGCCCTTCAACTAGGACATGGATGTGCAGGCTGTGGGTGGGGGTGACCGTGCTGATGCATAATGATATGATAGCCCTTATTCCAGGTCGTCTCTTGAAGTGTGATCTGATACTATCGGTCAGAATGGGATGACAAGGCAGTGACTGGATATGATTGGTCAGAATGGGATAACAAGGTAGTGACTGGATATGATTGGTCAGAATGGGATAACAAGGTAGTGATGGGATACGATTGGTCAGAAAGGAATAAACGTGCAGAAGTTGTCATTTGTGAACAAGAAACTTTACATTTCAGTGCCAAAGGAACAGATTAGGAACATATCAAATACCATAGTTAAAGAAGAACATGTCACAAGCAAACCTTCACAATTCACTGTTGATTACAGAAATGCTCAAGCAAACTTAAGCCATGTGAGACCAGTGTTGTGGAACTAGGAATACAGCATCAACAGGTCATTACTTCTCAGTGCCAGGTGAGAAGAAAAGAGAGCAACCAGAGATGAGAGAGAGAAAGAGCAAAGGCAGTGAAATAGCAGGATCAGTGAGCTCACTGAATGTTGAGAGAAAGGTGAGCAACAGTAATCTACCTTTGGACCTATGTTCATTCAGTACACACAACAAATTCAAGGAAGATGAACACAAATTTTGAGATGTTGTTTCTTGCTGTGGAAAGGAAAGCAGGGTTTTGTTAATTTTTTCTTGTTTTTCAGTTTGTAGAAAGTATTTGATGCTTTTCTTTTAATCTCTGCTAGAATAGTGTTTTCTTCAGTTACAGAAAGTCTTTTTTTTTAATGCTTTTGTCAGATCTGTGCCAGAGTAGTTCTTGCTTCTGTCATATAAAATTTTTGGATGCTTTTTCCCAGTCTGCACCAGGACAGGTCTTTCTTCGGTTCTCTTTCTCTCTCTCAAATCTCTCTCTCTCTTCCTGAATCAGTGTCGCATGTCTCATGTGTGTAGGTGTTGATTCGCATGTCCCGTAGGTCTGTCATTTCAGTTTACAAAGTGACATGCTGACTGCAAGCTGCAACACAGAACCTCGTTTTATCCCAAAACACTAGCAGTAAGACCAGTGCTGTCAGGAGAAGGACGCATCTGAAGTATCTGCGTTGTGCGAGACTCGAACACGCAGGTCCGAACTCATGGCTGCCTTGGCCAACGTGATTTTGTTTTGGTGATCCTCCTGTGTGGTCTTTGTGAGCTCAATGATAAGTAGTATGGGTCAGCTGGACTGGACTGGATTGTAACATGACCACACACACACACACACACACACACACACACACACACACACACACATGAACACACACACACACACACACACACACACACACACACACACACGCGCGCGCGCGCGCGCACACTCATACACACACACATACACACATGCACTCACGCACTGTATACACTGGCACATACATTTAGGCGTGTGCCCACCCACCCATGCACACGCATATACACGTACACATGTACACTCACCACACACACACGCATACACTGATAATATGGCATAATGTTAGGTAAGTCTGACCAGCCCGAAGTCTGACCAGCATGTTGGACGGGATGTTCAGGTCAGACATCTTGGTATCCTGTGAAACCCTGTCCTTAGATTCTTTGTCATCAACTCGTTTATCCATCAGCTTTAAATTGTGGGCAGTGTGGTCTTGAAATGTAAAAGATGTGGTGTAGTGTGTATGGAACAGCCCATGTACAGCGACACCTCCTTGATGAAACTGAAACTGAAATGACCGCTGAATGACTGGTGTCCAACACCACCGACTGGACTGTAACATGACTGACTGGAGTGTAGCATCAGTGACTGTGCTGTGACATCACTGAATGTCTGGATCAGTCCAAAAGCTTGATGTGTTGTCTTTGGTAAAGCCATTTTAGTCTTCTCAGGGTTTTGACTGCTGAGTGTAATACTGTTATACAAAACTAGCTTTTTTGACCCGGCTTTGCCTGGTCTGTAGCCACCCTCATTGCGTCCCTTCCTCCCGTCCCCTATTCTTACACCTTTGTGAAAAAAAATGCGAGTGCAAACACAAGCACACACACACACACACACACACACACACACACACTACACACTCTCTCTCGCGCACGCGCTCTCTCTCTCTCACACACACACACACACACACACACACACACACACACATGCACACTACAGAGAGAAACAAAGAGACAGAGCTCACTATATTCCTTAAAACTGGATGTAATGTACAGCTATACACAAAAAGAAGAAAGAAATGTTGGGATAATATGAATCTCTGTGAGACAGACACATTGGGCCCATTTCTCTTGCATTATGAATCAGTGTTTTTAATGAGCCCATTTCTCTTGCAGTTGGTTTCTGTGTTTATGATGGGCCCATTTCTGGTGCCGTAGGATTCAGTGTTCATAATGGCCCATTCTTGTGGAGTAGGATTCAGGAGTGTTTAAAGGGCCAATTTCTGTTTGCAGTATGGATTCAGTGTTCATAATGGGCCAATTTCTGTTGCAGTAGGATTCAGTGTCCATAATGTGCCATTTCTGTTGCAGTATGGATTCAGTGTTCATATGGGCCTATTTCTGATGCAGTAGGATTCAGTGTCCATAATGTGCCCATTTCTGTTGCAGTATGGATTCAGTGTTCATAATGGGCCTATTTCTGATGCAGTAGGATTCAGTGTCCATAATGGGCCTATTTCTGTTGCAGTATGGATTCAGTGTTCATAATGGGCCTATTTCTGGTGCAGTATGGATTCAGTGATTTCATAATGGGCCTATTTCTGGTGCAGTAGGATTCAGTGTTTATAACTTGCCTATTTCTCTTGCAGTAGGATTCAGTGTTTTATAATGGGCCCATTTCTCTTGCAGTAGGATTCAGTGTTTATAACTTGCCTAGTGTTCTCTTTCTATTTCTTGCAGTAGGATTCAGTGTTTATAATGGGCCCTTTTCTGTTGCAGTAGGATTGAGTGTTTATGATAGGTCCATTTCTCTTGCAGTAGGATTCAGAGTGTTTATAATGGGTCCATTTCTCTTGCAGTAGCATTCAGTGTTTATAATGGGTCCATTTCTCTTGCAGTAGGATTCAGTGTTCATAATGGGCCTATTTCTGGTGCAGTAGGATTCAGTGTTTATAATGGGCCTATTTCTGGTGCAGTAGGATTCAGTGTCTATAATAGGTCCATTTCTCTAGCTGTAGGATTCAGTGTTTATATGGGCCCATTTCTCTGGTGCAGTAGGATTCAGTGTTTATAATGGGCCCATTTCTGGTGCAGTAGTGTTCAGTGTTTATAATGGGCCCATTTCTGGTGCTGTAGTGTTAAGTGTTTATAATGGGCCCATTTCTGATGCAGTAGGATTCAGTGTTTATAACAGGCCCATTTCTGATGCAGTAGGATTCAGTGTTTATAAGGCCCATTTCTGTTGCAGTAGGATTCATTGTTTATAATGGGCCCATTTCTGGTGCAGTAGGATTTAGTGTTTATGATGGCCCTAGTTCTGCTGCAGTAGGAATCAGTGTTTATAATGGGGCCCATTTCTGTTGCAGTAGGATTCAGTGTTGAATTGCAGCATTCTGTGCAACATGTACTATCGACCCCCATCTGTTATGAGGTTTTCAAAGTTCACTTTGTTTTTTTTTGCATCCTTCCACCACTGTTTTTTTTGCATCCTTCCACCACTCGTCTCATGCAGTTCCCCTTCCTCTCTACTTCCACCCTTTCATCTCTTTCCATTTCTCAGTCTGTTCACAGAGAGAAATAGGGATGGGGATAGCTGTGTTGGAGAGAGAGAGAGACGGAGAGAAAAGGGGATGGGTGAGTCGGAGGGAGAGAGAGAGATTTTCTCTGTCACCCTTCCCCCATCTCAATTTTTCATCATCCCCTCCCTCTACGATGACCTTTCACCACATTCCCCTCCAGGGTATTTCCGGAGAGTGTTTCTGCCTAATAAGCAATGCGTTGACCACACAGTGGCCATTGGAACAGCTGATCTTGTGTGTGTGTGTGTGTGTGTGTGTGTGTGTGTGTGTGGTGGAAGCATGTCACAGGCTAATTCCATTGGTGTTTGAGGTATGGGAAGGGACACTCGCAGCGTATGCTTGCAAGCTGCCTCAGCAGGCACACAGAGATTTTTTGGCCTGGTATTCCAGCCAGTGCCATTTGGAGGCTTGTCATCCCTGGTAGTCCAGTGGCTCATTCAGATCAGTGCTAATTACTCAAACTTGGACGGTTTTTTACACTCAAGAAGTTCAAGTCTCACTTGAATCGAATCGTAATAAAATTGCCTTCACTTAAGGCTAGGCTTACCCCTGTGCAGGGCGTTTCGACATAATGTTGGCTGGAAAATCCCCATATGTGAATCCTGCCTAAACAAATAATGTTTATAGATTGTACATGAGACGAAAACATTGCTTTTTTTTTTTGTATTTGATAATGATCTTTTTTTTTAACTTACACTGTCAAGATAAGCATTGCGTTGTATGTGCTTTTGATGATTTTGATTTGAATACCTTTTCTTGTTTAGGAACATGCTGAATAGTGTCTTTCAGTATTGTGAGTGTTGAGAGTTCTTACCTCTCTGTGTGCTCTGACATTTGACATTCTTAAGTCCTGTACTCTGTTTGTCATGTTCTTGGAGTAACTAACCCCCTCTCGTTCCAAATTCTTAGGTAGTGTATTCAAGGGGCTTGACACATGTATTCTTATCAAGGATGATGTAGATTTCAGAGATTTGATGAATTTCTTCTGCTTTTTTACCCTGACATAATGTTGTCTATAAATGATCTTAAAAGCAAGACAAATATTTGTCCTTTTTTTTCTACTTTTTTTAGTCAGCAATCACACAAATTTCAGTATATGCTTGTTTTCGTGCATAATGCTTGTGTATATTTCTTTCTCAGCTACTTACTTTCAAAAAGCTAAAATCCTCACTTTTGAGAATTAATGTGTTGTTGTTGTGAGTTGTGTTTGTCTGTGCAGAGCAGAAAAAAATGACATCTTTTATGTTTTATTGTGGATGGGTTTGCCATTTCACTTTTTTTTTTTTTCGTTTTTTTTTTCAGATAATAAAGTTTTTACAACAGATACAGTTTTGTCACCTGTGTGATTGTACATGTGTGAAGCTGTTGTGTTGAAATGGTGTTGAACAATGGCAGACTCCTTTGCTGTCTTCTGCAGCTCCAGGTGCAATGCTTTCACTGCTTTCTCTACCCCCCACACCACCACCCTCCACCCTCCTTCCCCTCCCACTTCTTCCCTATACAGGCCACATCCTGGTTTCAGTGACAATGGTTTGGTGATGGAGTAGTTGCCAGTTGCTAGGAGTGATGGGGTAGTTGCTAGGAGTGATGGTGTAGATGACAATGGTTTGGTGATGGAGCAGTTGCTAGGAGTGATGGGGCAGTTGGTAGGTTGATGGGGAGTTGCTAGGAGTGATGGGGCAGTTGCTAGGAGTGATGGATGGGGTAGTTGCTAGGAGTGATGGGGTAGTTGCTAGGAGTGATGGATGGTATCATTGCTAGGAGTGATGGTGTGGATGAAAATGGTTTGTGATGGAGCCATTGCTTCCAAGAGGGGTGCTGTACCTGAGAGCACCACCATGTCTGTCAAAATGACATCACCAGGGATGGACTGCTGCTGATGTCTTTCACATGAATTCACCACAGGCACATGCAGAGGACAATAATCAACACTGAGGTCACAAGAGTAGGGCATCAGGTCTCAGCATTAAGATGTTTTATTTTTATGATTCTCTCTCTCTCTCTCTCTCTCTCTCTCTCTCTCTCTCTCTCTCTCTCTCTCTCCTGTCTGTCTTTTTCGAATAGTGATTGATGAAGGTGATGACATTAATGCTGAGAATTGCTTTCTGGTTTGAGACAACAAGAAACTAAACAAATCTAAACAATGATGGTACAAAGTCATGACTACAGACCAAAGTAATGAAGAGCATAATGTAATCATACAACGCTCATATGATTATGATAGAGGCTAAAATTAAGACTTGTGGTCATAATCACTGCGTGTTTGGTGCATGCACATGCATGAGTGTGTGTACAACTCTGTGTGTGTGTGTGTGTGTGTGTGTGTGTGTGTGTGTGTGAAAGAGGAGAGAGAGGGAGAGACACATTGGGGAAGGAGGTCAGAGGGTAGGGAGGAAGGGAGTGTCGGAGAAATTTTTAACTTAAAGTTAAACCGAACGCAAGTAATTACTTTTGCCACAGCTATAGAGTTACTGAAAAAAACGACACAAAGCACAGAACAATGATTACATGATGAAAATATACAGAGAGATGGAGCTGTACGAACACACGCACTATGCGTCCAACTTTGACGAGGTCTGGCATCAGAATGAAAGTCACACAAAAGGACACAAAGCATCTGTAAAGCCAGGCAGCATCAGGGGCGATTCCTACCATTGTGGGGCAAGCCAGCCCACAACACAAGCCGGCAGCATCAGGGGCGATTCCTACCATTGTGGGGCAAGCCAGCCCACAATACAACAACGCTTTACTTACATAATGAATGATGTTCACAGATGTGACCAGTGACTACATTGTTAGAACACACACTTTAGGTACACTGTAACAGAACTCGCACGTATGAGTGGGGAAAAAAAAAAGCAGTAAAATCGTCCATAGAGTTCCTTTCAATGTGCCATAGAGTTCCTTTCAATGTGCCATAGAGTTCCTTTCAACATGCCATAGAGTTCCTTTCAACATGCCATGGAGTTCCTTTCAATGTGCCATGGAGTTCCTTTCAATGTGCCATGGAGTTCCTTTCAATGTGCCATAGAGTTCCTTTGAATGTGCCATAGAGTTCCTTTCAATGTGCCATAGAGTTCCTTTCAATGTGCCATAGAGTTCCTTTCAACATGCCATAGAGTTCCTTTGAATGTGCCATGGAGTTCCTTGAATGTGCCATGGAGTTCCTTTGAATGTGCCATGGAGTTCCTTTCAACGTGCCATAGAGTTCCTTTGAATGTGCCATGGAGTTCCTTTCAATGTGCCATGCAGTTCCTTTCAATGTGCCATAGAGTTCCTTTGAATGTGCCATGGAGTTCCTTTCAATGTGCCATAGAGTTCCTTTCAATGTGCCATGGAGTTTCCTTTGAATATTGCATGGAGTTCCTTTCAATGTGCCATGGAGTTCCTTTCAACGTGCCATAGAGTTCATTTCAATGTGAGTGACTGCAGACGGAAATTGAAATAAATTTTTCAAAGGAACTTAAAGTAAATCCGTGAGTTAACAGGGACAAGCAAGCTATAAGTCAAAACACGACGCGTTTTGTTCCTCTAAGGTCTTCTTCAGGCGAGAGATGAACAACATTCAGATCTATATTTTAGATACGGAACCGAATGCTTATCGCAATTCTGTATACATGTACTGGCAAGTGCCCTGTCCATGTAGTTTGTCTTCCAAGTTCCATATACGTGGGATCCTATTATAACAGTAAGGAGGCTTCAAATGTGAATGTATCAAAAATTACAAAGGCTTCCTGAACCCTCCGAGGTATGTACTCTCTGCTATCGGCAGCCTGTCACAGCACACTGTGATGAAATTGGACAAGTAGAAAATACAGCTGCTGGTTTTCTCCCATCACTGACGTACAATACTCACTGTTTGTCCTCACACGTAATGATCTCAGATGGCAGAACTTTCAGTTTGTGGAGCATCATCGTCTTGCTATTTCTTTCTGCAAAGACCAAGGCAGGGCCGAAAGACAATCGTGTTCTGCATTCTGGACCTGTCCTCTGAAACCATCCATCCAAAAAATGGAAGCAGTGTCACTTGCCCATGCCTCTGGTTTCAGCAAAGAACCCATCACAAACTACTTCCTAAAACTCCAAGAAGATGTGGACCGAGTCGTTACGTGTAGGGTTGTGGCTATGACTGCCAGTGTGTCCACATCTACCACTTCATCAAGTCCCCATCGCCGCAAGACTTGAAGAAGAGGGATGAAGGACAGACATATTCCATAGGAAGAGGATGAAACCTGAGCGGTCAGACGATGCTCCAGAGGGATCGTTCTGTGTCTGCATCGACTAACGACACAAAAACAGCTTGCTGTTTGTGCTGTACCTGCAGCACTTCACGTCATACACATCAGATTCTCACAAGCATCGCGGGTCCTTCTTTATTCTCAATGGATACTCACCAGAAAATGTGGAGGCAATTTCCCTTGCTGGCAGATATTCAGTAATAATGCCATCCCTCCGTCACCCACTACCCATCGCATGCATCGACTGGATGTGAGCTGCTTCTAACCTCTCAAAGTTCAGTACAACCAGTGTCTGGAGAAATTGCTGCCTGCACAGCCTGTGACGGTCGGCAGGCACCTTCCAGTGTGCAGATGTTGACGCTAAACTGATTCGCTTCCAAGTTCAGTGCTGGATTGGTCCGTGATGTTGCCAGGACTGGGTGTGTGTGCGTTGCCAAGCCGAGTGTGTGCGTGCGTGCGTGCGTGTGTGTGTGTGTGTGTGTTGTTGTTTGTTTTGTTGTGTGTGTGTGTGTGTGTGTGTGTGTGTGTGTGTGTGTGATTTCAATAAACAATGCATCAGTCCTCCAGCTGCTTTCGGAGCCGAGGGAGGAGTCATAAGCATAGCCTATATACCACCAAGGCAGTGTGTTCGGCAAGATTGTCGAGTTTTGTATGAGACACAATGGTCACTACGATGCGTAGAAAAAAACATCTACTCGCACAAAGAGTGTCTTCCGTTGGAAGCGAAACTTCCTTCGATCGATCGGAGCATGGGCTATATTTTATCCGTGAGCAAGTCTCTCTCTCTCTCTCTCTCTCTCTCTCTCTCTCTCTCTCTCTCTCTTGTTTTGTTTGTTTTGCTTGTTTGTTTGTTTTGTTAAATCCCGCCGACACATGTTGTGCTTTGCAACTGAATTTCAGAATAGCCTATATATGTTCTATCAACCATACAGACTGCAACTGAGAGACGCGCAAGCCAAAGCTGTAAGTTGCTGTCTTGCTCTAGCAATGTGGCTGACACCTCTTGGAAGCTGTTTCTCACAGTAAATGGAAGGAATGTAAGTCTTTCCAAGTAAAGCACAATTCAATCGGTGTTATTACCCGCACGGCGTTTACTAATTGCGAAAGACTCGGGACAAGTCAGACTTGCCTATATATGCTGAGCAAGGTTGTTAAGTTTACTTTATCATCATCATCATCATCATCACCACCACCACCACCACTACCATTACTGTCATCATTATCGTCATAATCGTAATCACCGTCTTCTCTTCATT
>JADBJO010001473.1:0-5000 GCA_016801955.1 Conus betulinus | reverse complement strand
TGCCTTGGCTGCCTCAT
Source organism: Conus betulinus (assembly GCA_016801955.1). Lineage (NCBI taxonomy): Eukaryota > Metazoa > Mollusca > Gastropoda > Neogastropoda > Conidae > Conus > Conus betulinus. The sequence continues at coordinate 4,983 of JADBJO010001473.1, read as the reverse complement.
GCGTGGCAAGACGCAGGAGCATCTAAGTAAGTACAAGATGATATCGCGAGACCAGCACAGTATAACGTGGCCAGTTAGAGCATAGTGTGGCAAGCGTAACACTGTAGATGTTTTTGCCACAGCAGAGGGACCACACAGCCAGTCCTCACATGGCACGACTGGGCACAGCATAGCACGGCACAGCATAGCACGGCACAGCACTGCGCGGCACAGCACAGTGCTTCTGCTGACAGAAGCATAGCAGGATTCAGCAAGGATCAGCATATTACAGCATGGTGTCGTGACCAAGGCGTAGTATAGCCTGACACGTTATAGGATAAAAGCACGATGGTTACGTACAACACAGCAAGGTAGAGACAAACATGGCATAGCTAAGCACAATATAACATAGCATACTACACCGTAGTAGGGTAAGGTAAGGTAAGGTAAGGTAAGGTAAGGTAAGGTAAGGTAAGGTAAAGGTAAGGTAAGGTAAGGTAGGTAAGGTAAAGGTAAGGTAAGGTAAGGTAAGATGAGGTAATGTTTGATTGCAGCCCAAACCGTATTGCTACAACATGTTATAGCATAACAACGCATATCTCCACAGTGTTACATAGCAAGCGCATCCAAGCATAGCGTGTCAAAGCACAATATAACAAAGCATACTACACTATAGTATAATACATTTCTACAGCGTAATGCCGAACGATTAAGTTGTGGGGGGAAAAACAAGTGCAGGCTAACAACTCTACAATTCTTCCGTCATAGAAAATAAAGAAAATGGCAATATAAAATTAAGAAAATATATTATGAATATAAGTACCCTTCACTAGCTGCATGAGGGAACCATCATAATCAATCTTGAAGGCAGATCTATATGTATTGCCTGCTCCTAGGCCTTTCGTCCGCTGGATCGGACTCATCAGGGAGACACACGGATGACTGTGTCTGTGCTCTTGGCGTCGAATAGAGACACACACAGTCCATGATTCTGTGGTGTTCTCACCACCAAGGGTTCAAAAAAGAATCCAACAGCACCCCCAAAGCAGCCAGCATAACAACGCATACCTCCACAGTGTTACATAGCAAGCACAGACAAACATAGCATGTCACAGCGCAATGCCACATAGCACACTACACCGTCGTATAACAAGTTTAGTACAACATAACATAACATAACATAACATAACATAACATAACATAACACAGCATACCACCCACAGTGTAATACAGCATACAGTGGCATCAAAGAACTTCACACAGCACAGAACAGCAACACTTAGTATACCATTATCACACAGTGCTGCCTAGGGTACCTCAACACAGCAACACTTAGTATACCATTACCATACAGTACAGCCTAGGGTACCCCAACACAGCATAACTTAGTATACCATTACCATACAGTACAGCCTAGGGTACCCCAACACAGCATAACTTAGTATACCATTACCATACAGTACAGCCTAGGGTACTCCAACACAGCATAACTTAGTATACCATTACCATACAGTACAGCCTAGGGTACCCCAACACAGCATAACTTAGTATACCATTACCATACAGTACAGCCTAGGGTACTCCAACACAGCATAACTTAGTATACCATTACCATACAGTACAGCCTAGGGTACCTCAACACAGCATAACTTAGTATACCATTACCATACAGTACAGCCTAGGGTACCCCAACATAGCATAACTTCGTATACCATTACCATACAGTACAGCCTAGGGTACCCCAACACAGCATAACTTAGTATACCATTACCATACAGTACAGCCTAGGGTACCCCAACACAGCATAACTTAGTATACCATTACCATACAGTACAGCTTAGGGTACCCCAACACAGCATAACTTAGTATACCATTACCATACAGTACAACCTAGGGTACCCCAACACAGCATAACTTTATTATACCATTACCATACAGTACAGCCTAGGGCACCCCAACACAGTATAATTTAGTATACCATTACCATACAGTACAGCCTAGGGTACTCCAACACAGCATAACTTAGTATACCATTACCATACAGTACAGCCTAGGGTACCTCAAACACAGCATAACTTAGTATACCATTACCATTCAGTACAGCCTAGGGTACTCCAACACAGCATAACTTAGTATACAATTACCATACAGTACAGCCTAGGGTACTCCAACACAGCATAACTTAGTATACCATTACCATACAGTACAGCCTAGGGTACCCCTGCACACCACAGGACCGTGCAGCATAGCTCAGCAAAGTGTAGCATACCAAGACATACCACAGCGCAGTGTAGCGAAACGTAGTCATGAACAGACTGATACAGCGTAGCACGGCACGAAAAAGCACGACAACGCTGCAGAACACAGCAAAGTGTAGTACCACACACCATTGTATAGAGTAACCTAGCCTGATATAGCATACTACAACACAAAGCAACACAAGCAAAAAAAATGGCACGAATTTAAAAACACACACACACACACACACACACACACACACAATCAAACAAATAGAAATGAAACAAATCAAACATAAAAATTTTCCCTGTAATTAACATACTGAATGTAATGTTACACAACTTTACTAAGTTTCAAAAACTTCGCTAAGTTTAGCAAACACTTTCTTACTACCACAAAGCAAAACAACAATAGTTAAATACGGACTTTGTATACGTAAAATTTTCTAGGTATAAACTGATTTCTAATGTCGTTATATTTGTTACATTTCATTACAAAATGAAATTCATCACCAAGGTCATTCTGGTCGCAGTCCCGACAGAACGTTCATCGTGAGGTATTCCAAATCGTCTGCCAATTTCTATCATGAGTTTATGATTGCCACAGCGAAACCGAATCAGTGGGTATATAAACATCAGGTAACATTTTAATATATTTTCACGGCGAAAACTCTGTTTTAAAATTTCTGTAAAATAAACACTTATTACTAGATTCTAAAGCATCATTCCATGCACGTTTGTAAATGTCTTCTAATGAATTACGAACATTTCTACAGAGACTGTGAACAGACGAAAACTTTTGTGTCTCCCACACACAGTCGAATCCTGTTTCTATTAGGACATCCCGTATACACATCAACCACCTGGGATGTAAAACCCTGATTTCTGTATAAATCATATAATACCTGATACAATCTAGATGAATATTTGTTTGTTTGTGGAGAAAGTAAGGATGACCAGAATTTTATCATTCGTGCATGTACTTGAACTGAAACAGGATACATTCCTAGTTCTCCATATATCAATTCTTTTTTTGGTAGAACGATTTAAATGAAAAAGATGCTTAAAGAATTTAAGCTGAAAACTTTCCATTAGCTTTAAATCACTATATCCCCAAATTTCACAGCCATATAAAAGCACAGGCAGTACCATTGACTGGTACAAGTCCAGTACAATGTTTATAGGCAAATCTTGATATCTTGCTATCTTTAATAAAGAAAACATTGCACATTGCGCTTGGTCATACAAATACTTCTTACATTTATAAAAATTTCCTGTTCTGCTAAAGATTATACCTAAATATTTGAAAGTGTGTACTATTTCTATACACTGGTTTTTGAATTTTAGTTTTTTTTCTTGGGTTATTGCGTCCATTAAAGACTACACCCTTTTTTTTTTGCTACATTAACATTAAGCTTCCATGTGTACTACAATACTCACTTTCAATATTTAAGAAAGCACAGTTACGATCTGTGAGATATAGTTCAAGATCATTCAAATACAAAGAAAATAGCAAAGGTGAAAGAGATTTTCACCTTGACGAACACCTCTAAAACTGCCAAAATATTCAGATTGACTTCCATTTATAATATACAAGATTTTATCTGCTGATACATATTCGTGATTACTTGCAAAATCTTTCCATTTACACCTTCTTTTTGATAAGCTTTTGCCATAATCCCTGCCTCCAAACTGAATCGAACGCTTTTGTGAAATCAACAAAAACACAAAACAATTGCTTTTTACGACTATTGAAAATATCAATTAAGCTTTTTAAAAAAACAATATATTATCTGTTGTAGAATGACTTCGTCGAAAACCAGCTTGATTTTCCGAAAAGTGTGTTGTTATTCTCGATAAAATTTGTCAAACGGTTATTCAAAATTGTGTGTGAACAGTTTTCCAACACAACTCAAAAGTGTTATACCTCTATAATTGTTACAGTCCAATTTACTACCTTTTCTTTGTATATTGGCAGAATAAGGTCAATCAACCATTCTTCTGGTATGGTCCCAGTATCAAGAACTTTATTGAAAAGTTTACAATAACTTGTTTTGAGAACTGGGACGCTTTGTTTTATATATTCATTTCGTATTTTATCTATCCCACAAGCCTTTCCATTCTTTAGTTTGCTGTACAGCTTTTTCAACGTCTTCGTCACTTATTGGTGCATTTAGAAATTCAAGATCATATTGCAAGTCACAGTCAATATCACTTTCATTCTCAACACTATCTGGTTATACAATCAATGATTTAAAATGTAAGAACAGATCATCCATACTACAGGGCATTCATTTCTCTCTTTTTTTTTTTTTTTTACTTTAATGCTTTCCCAGTATTCTCTTGGTCTATTAGCTTTTAGATTACGAATCTTCTTACGCCAGTGTTTTTGTGTAAACTCTACTAGAATCATTTAATTTAGTTCTATGTTTGGCAGTCAAATACGTTTTTCTATGTTCTCTGCATGTGGCATCAAACCACGGCTTATTTTCGTGGCTTTTGTCTGGCTTTTGCTTTGTACCTTTTGACACATGTTTTACTTCTCCTGGAGTGTCTTTAGCTGTTTCTAACAGAATTTGTGATAACAATGTATAGACATCGGCAACAGAAGCGTTTTCATTTTCAAGTGTATTGTTTAATTCCTCTATGTTTTTAGTAAGTAAGTTTTCTTTAAACATCTCACCTTTAGATGGATCCCATTGCATATGGTAGTTTAGGTAGGACTATAGGCATAACACACCATCGCTTAGCGGTCATTACGATATAA
>JADBJO010001472.1:420165-423666 GCA_016801955.1 Conus betulinus | reverse complement strand
TGGCAGAAAGTGGAGGGGAGGTTGGGACGGAAGAGTGTCCGGCTTCCTACTAGGTGTTTACAACATACAATGCCATTGGAAAGAAATCTATCAGAGCGCGCTGATAAAATGTCTTAGATATTGTTTTTGAAAGCATAACATAGAAAAAAAAGCATCATGAAAGATTTTAACAACTCTTGGATTGAGAGCGAGGATGTACCAAAAACTGTTTGAACGGAAGAGAGGAATATTTTCATCTCATGCTATTTACCCTTTTTTTTTGAGAGAGAGGGAAATGCTATCCATACAGATTTCAACCCACCCCCCACCACACACCACACACACACAGAGAGAGAGAGGAGAGAGAGAGAGACGAGAGAGAGAGAGATCGAGACGAGAGAGAGAGAGAGATTTTTTGAAAAGTTCTAGTCTACAAGTGTTCGAGTCTCATGAGTTCAACGTTTGTAAATAAAAGGATCCTCTTCGTTTCAATACCGCCTGGTGTATTTTGTCGTCTGCAAGTCGAACACCTACCACAGGATCTACAACGAACTCTTACAAGCTGTAGTACTGCACCTACCTTGTACTGAGGAAGTCAGCGTATTTAGCAGTGTAATATATATAATAATATATATTACATAATATATATATATATATATATATATATATATATATATATAGATATAATACACAAGGAAAACAAAACAACAACACTTTTCCGGACTGCAAATATTTCGGCGATTGCCTTTATCGATGCTTATTGACAGTGACGCATTGCAGAGACTCATCATCAGTATAATGACGTATTTCTATAAACCCTACAATGACGTCAAGCTCACAATGATAACCACGTTATTTCTTTCTAAGGCTGGGAGGAGAGGAGAGGGGAAAAAAAAAAAAAAAAAAAGGAAAGAAAATTCAGGGGGGTGTCAGGCCCCTCACCATCACCCCAACCCACCCCCCCCCCCCAGATCACCCAACTCCATACACCCATCCCACTCCCCATCTCACCCCACGCCCATTCACTCATTCACCCACTACCCAAGATCATCCGCCCCCATCCTAGCCCCCCAAGTCCCGAATCCCCCAGTCCCCCCCCCCCCCCCCCACACCACCCCACCCACACACACACACCCATGGACCCCCTAATTATTTGTATCCCCCAATCCCCGGGGACCAGCACCCAAGACCCTTAAACTCCCCCACCCCCTAACACCCAGGGACCCCACCTCCCTGCCCCCAGGTCCCCAAGCCATTCCCCAGGCCCCCCACTCTTGGGTCCCTGACCCCAGCCCCTGGGCCATCTCTTATTCTCCCCTCACTCATCTCTCCCTCTCTGACCTGAGGACAGTTTGTCACTTGCATATATGGGGCCGTCTGCCTCAAAACCTCCCCCTTCCTACCCTATCGCCGTCTCTGTCCTATCTCCCCTCTCTCTTTCTCACCATACCCCCCACTATCTGCCCTTTTCACCTCTCTCCCTCCCTAACAAGTTAGGAGACTCAGAGAGTGTTGAGACCCTGAGGATAGAATGTCCTGAGTTTGTTGATCCAGAACTGCTCCCTTGCGTGCCTGTGAGCAAGGTTGTCTGTGAAGACCTGCTCTATGGGCATGCACCTCATGTCCTGCAGTGAATGGTCTTTCCTGTTGAAATGTCTAGTAACATGGGTGCCTGTGTTTTGCAGTATGTGGGTTCTGTGGAGGTAGAAGCGTGTTCTTAGGGCATTTTTTGTTTCTCCTACATACTGCGCCCCATGACATTGTTGGCAGTAAAGCAGGTAAATGATGTTTGAAGACTTGCACGTCATGCTATGTCTGATGTTGAAAGACTTCTCCAGTGGTGTCGCTGGAGAAAATTTTGCTCTCCACCAGATGTTCCCTACAGATGACGCACCTGTTGTTGCATCTCATCACCCCAGCCTGTTCTTGTGTAGGCTTGACTTGGGGAAGGGAGGATGGCATGATCAGGTTTCGGATGCTCCTGGAGTTTCTCTCTCCAACAACAGGCACTTCAGGCACAGCCTTTTTCATGCGTGCACTTGTGTGGAGTAGTGCCTGCAGGTGCAGGTAGGGAAAAAGTGACAGTGATTTATTATTATCTTATCAGTGCAATGTATTCTTGCTATTTGATATCCACACACACCACACACACACACACACACACACAACACACACACACACGCACGCATACACACATGCACGCACGCACGCACGCACGCACGCACACACACACACACACACACACCACACCACACACACACACGCCACACACAACACACACACGCACACACACACACACACACACACACACACACACACACACCACACACACACACACACACACACGCACGCACGCCCGCACGCACGCACGCACGCACGCACGCACGCACGCACGCACACACCACACGCAAACATAAAAACACACATGTGCGCGCGCACACATTTACGCACAGATAGACAGACGACAAACTCTCTCTCCTCTCTCTCTCCTCGCGCTCTCTCTCTCTCTGTGTGTGGTGTGTGTGTGTGTGTGTGTGTGTGTGTGTGTGGTGTGTTGCAGTGCTATAAAAAGCAGTACTCTGAGGCTTCTTGGGTAACAAAACAATGCCATGACTGACAGCTTGTCAATACACATACCATGCTGCAGAAAACATGTTTAACACATTGAAACTCAGAGAATCTGCAACCGGTGGGCATTCATCGATTGCATTGTGTTCTACCCAACTGCTTGTACTTGTCGTGCATTTATCACAGCAGTCTGATTCTCAACACTTCACGCTCACAAATGAGAACTTAACCGTTTGTTCCAGAGGCAATCAAACGGCCAGGCTTCCAGTAACCACGTTCGCAGTGCTGTCTTACCTGCAGAAAAATCTGTCAATGCTTTAGATCAAGGACAGTTTCCAGCATATGATAATCTTAGCTGTCTCATGAACTTTACCTCACCGGATCTGTATCTCAAAGTACGTTTTCTGCATCAAACATGCTCGCTTTCAAAATTATGTAGAAGTTCAAATACAAGTAAAGGATAAGAATACCTATAGAGATATCAGAAATGGGTGTGAAAATTGGGAGTCCCCCCTTTTCATTGAACATGCCAGCCTGTGGAATGTTTTGGTGCTGAAGGTGGTGATTGGGAATTCTCAGATCCCTTACAGTATTAAGTTGAATGTAACAAGCGAGAGAAACGACCGAGACCAAGCTATGACGTGCAGTGGGCGTCTTCACGCATGGGTAAGTGGCCTGATAATGATGGGTGTCCGGTGACGTGGGCATTCATTCACCTGTGAACCTGAGACATCATCAGCAAAGTGTTCTGAACAATGTGATGTGTATTTGGCTACCAGCTCCCTGTATTCATTTCTATTTTCAAATAGCAGCTGTGTCTGGATTCACTGGACCATGCATTTGAGGTACTCTGGCATTTCTAAACTGAACAGGATCAGACTATGCAATACGAGAAGAAGAAGAAGAAGAAGAGAAGAGAGAAGAAGAAGAAGAAGAAGAAGAAGAAGAAGAGAA